>PVHY01004854.1:0-37105 GCA_004024945.1 Uropsilus gracilis | reverse complement strand
CTCGAAAAAGCAGCTGAACATGGAGGTGGGCACCTGTATGAAAGCGTCTCTGAATGCCACCTCCTGCTCTGTACCACTGGGGACTGCCTCGTTCTACTCTAGCATGGTCTGGAAGTCTACTCTCTGGAGAGAGAGGGACAAATAGACAAATATCTCTGGACTAGAGGAATGGACATGGATCCTTTACTTGAGACAAGGACTGCGTACCAGTGATAAATACAGAGCCCCAACTCTCATTTGTTGCCACAATGCTAGCAGTTGAACTTTGCCCTTCAGGCAGAAGCTGTAAGAGTCATCTCTGAAGCATCTTACCAGGGAAGCTGAAAAGACGCAAAGATAGTAACGCCAGAGATTACATCAGATCACTGAATCAGGAGTTTCCAAACAAGAAAACCTTCTGTGTGTCCCAAGCCCTCCTTAGTCTTAGTCAGAAAGCAGGCTCTCCCTGGACCAGACACCAAGGGAAAGGCTGTGGTGGGGCTGAGAAACCACAACAAACAGGGCAAGTTGAGCTAGCTAGGGGTGCCTACCCCCTCCTCCTTCAAAATAAAAAAGCAAACCTATCACTTTCCTTAGAGAGAGAAAACATTTTCTATCCAGCAAACAATAAATGCTTAGAAGGAGCATTCAAGTGACAACAAAAAGATGTTAAAATGTTTGCCTGCTATGTACTCTGGAAATGACACCCTTTACAATTATTTAAATTTAACTTTAATTGTTAATTTAAAATATCCAGGAAGTTAAACAGTTTCTCGGAATTCTTTTAAGGGAGTCCTCATTAAAAAAAAATTCTGAAAGCTATACTGTAGAATGCTTTATGGTCTAATATTACCTTACCTGGTTTATGCAGCATAACTCAAAAGATTCCTGCAGATTTTTTACAGACTGAATTACATAAGTGTATATAGTTATACAATATGTAATTTACCTGATTGTATGAATGATTTTTTTGTGCAGTGGATATCTCATTATTCCTAATACTAACAGCTAAAGCACAATATTTTTATTACGTTTGACTGGCCGGTGTTTCTGCTAGGAAATAGTCAAAATCTGTCTAAGGTACAAGCTGGCAGATAGATATTGGGTTATACAGAATGATCCAAAGTTTCCTGACCTGATTTTTTCATATTTAACCTTTGGTAATGATTTTCAATATTTTGTTTAACTTACCTCTTGGCGCTGAGTCACTCATTTCAGCCTTCTGTTTGGGTCTCCCTTTATGTTTCAGTTTACCCCTGGCAATTCACATGGATCAGATAAATCCTGGATCAGATAAATCAAGTAGAATTCCTTATATATCTTACTTTTCTAATTTCTCATTTTTATTCATCTTGAATATCAATCAGTTGCATCTTGAGGACTTGGTTTCAGAATCATGTCCAACAGTTCTTCCAGTTAGAAGCCTGCTTAATTAGCTAGTCAGTGGTTTCTTAGCACCCATTCCTGCTTATGGGATCTCCTGACCCCTTTTATGCACAGATGATGTTGCTTATCTCTGGTCATCTTCAGCTATTATCCTGCAGTAACTCCCTTTAATGCATCTTTTCTGGTCCTTCCTTCTACCAGCATTTAATGAAGAACAGAATAAGCTAGATAGAACCAGTCAGTAAGTCCATAAACTATATAATAGGAACATCATTGCTTTTGCAGACTCCTCATTTTGAAACAGTCTGTCCTTTGAACTTCAGTTTCCCACTTGTTTTGAAAATGAACTTCTCTGACTACCTTCCAAAGTAATTCTAAAAGCCTAGTGTGTAGGCGACTAGAGCATTTCTTGTACAGTGGATAAAAGTGCCAGAGTTGCCATCACTCATAGAAGCTTTGTAATAAGAAAAGCTAACTCCTTTGGACTTTAGATATGTCACAGTTAGTGAACTGATTACAGAATTTCAGCAGATGGTTGATAGGTGATAGTTTTTTCTGGATGGTTCTCTTTCCTCAATGATGATGATCATTTCTCATTCCTAGGTTTACCTGAAGAGAGCAGAAATAGTCTAATGGTGGATAATTATGGGCACACTCTTAGGAATGGGGCTTCATATAGCATCTTATCATCTTCTCATCTGACAGTCATTGGTCTTTGACAGTGTACAGGACCAAAGCATTTCAAGATTACTATGTGACTACTTCTGCATGGTCACTCCACTGTGTCATTTTTATGTAGAACTTCTCATTTCAGTATATTATGGGTAATTTTAACTTTAGTAGGATTTTACTAAATGTAAAGGAAGCACAAAGAAAGTTGGTGCCTGTTCACACTCATAGAAGTGTTATGTTCACTCAGGCACAGTGGCGTGCACCTTTAATCCCAGCCTTGGGAGGCTGAGGCTAGGAATCGCCTGAGTCCATGGCTTCAAGACAGTATACCCCAGGCAACATAGCGAGACCTAGTCTCAAAAAATAGCCAGGTGTGTTTGGCATGCACCTGGAATCCCAACCTTGGGAGGCTGAGCCTAGGGATCACTTGAATCCGCAGGTTCAGGATTAAGGCTTCACAATTTACTTTTCTAATAATGAAGAACATGTTCCCTTTGCCCATAATAAAACCTCCTTAAAAGAAGGGTGAGTTGAAGCTGAAAAGATGATGAACATGTATTAGTAATTGAAGATAATTCTCATTGATCAAAGTATATTTGACCCTCCCTAGTCTAAAATCACAACCCTGAAACTCAGCATTCATTGTCTCCCACCCTGTTTTTTCCTTAACATTTATAATTCTGTGATACATATTTTGCTTGTCTTTCTGTCTTTTGTACTAAAGTGTTAGCACCCTAAGGTTCTAAGACTTAGAACAGTTGTTGCTTAAATAGTGGACTTTCAATAAATATGTATAAAGTAAATAAAAGAACCTATAAAGGTTAAACATTATCCACCTCCATTTTATAGGTTAAAGATCCAAGATTATAGAAATTATGTCATTTATCCAGTGTTATATGGGTAAAAGTAAGAAGTTGGGATTCAAAGTCAACTCTGCTCAAAATCCAAACCCCTGAGAAACAAGACCAAAAAATCAAACCACATCTTTTGTACTTTGATTCTCTCATTGGCTTCTTGGCTCTGTTTTTCCATTAGCCTGACTGGAATTATTGCCATTAACCTGCTTCACCAAAAGGAAACAAACCAACAACAACAACAAAATGCATGAAGATTATAAAACCAAAGGACGTAAACTATTTTGGAAACTTTAAATGATTGTATACATGTAGAAAAGGGCAGATAATAATTCTCTCTTAAAGATATTTCAAGCTTTTGCCTTTAATCTTTGAGTCACTTCAAACTGATTTTTATGTCTGCGATGAGGTGAACATTGAGGTTTTTGTTGTTTTTCCATATGGATATCTAGTAGCTCCAGCAATATTTGTTGAAATACGTTTCCTTTCCCCCACTGAGTTATTTTGCTCTTATAAATAAATACCATGGTTCTAATTTTATGTGTTTGAACTTGTGCATGTTTGAAATGAAATCTTCAGAACAGAATAGTATGGTTGGTGATATTCCATGTTTGTAATGTAGTCTCATTGATTCTATTCAAGCCATTCTTCTACTGAGAAGCTGTGGTGGGAGTATCTTCCAAAGGGGCATTATGGTCTCTCGAATGCATCTGAAACAGAAAAGAAATACCATTTCCATGCAAGACTCAGTATTGTTAAGATGTTAGGCCTTCCCAGATCCATCTGTAGGTTCATTGCAATCTCAACCAAAATCTCAGCAGACATTTTTGTAGAAATTGATAAGCTCAATCTAAAATGTATACAGAAATGCAATGGCTAGAATAATGAAGACAAAATTGACAACAAAATTGAAGGATTTCTGTTGTGAGATTTCAAAATTTGCTATAAAGTCTCAGTAATCAGGCCGGGCACGGTGGCTCGTGCTTGTAAGCTTCAGCCTATGAAGTGGCCAGGGCTAGGGATCGCGGTTCGAGTCCTGCCTGGGGCCCGTAGTGAGACCTAGTTCCAAAAAAATAGCTGGGCGTGGTGGCGTGCGCCTGTAATCCCAGCTACCTGGGAAGCTGAGGCTGGGGATTGCTTGAGTTTGTGGTACCCCGGGCAACGAGAGCCTGAGGTTCCACGGGCAAAAATAGCAAGACCTAGTCTCAAAAAAAAGAAAAAAAGTCTCAGTAATCAAGATAGTGTGATATGATACTGATATAATGATAAACATAAATCAACAAAACAAAATAGGAAGCTTAAAAATACATCAGTATGTATGTCTTAAGTAAATAGTCTTCAAGAAATGTTGTGAAATAACTAAATACCAACGTAGGGAGAAAAGTGAACATTAACCTCTACCTAACATAAGACATAAAATATTAACTCAAATGGATCAAAGATACCAGACTAAAATCTAAAACGTCATAATGAACATAGGAGAAAATCTTTGTGTCATGAAAAATAGTCAAAGATTTCTTAGGACATGAAAGAAAGCAATAAATTGAACTTCATTCAAGTTCAGAATTTATCCTTTGGGATAGACATTTGAGACAATTAAAGGATAAGCCCCAGATGTGAAGAAAATGTTTACAAAACTCATCTGATAATAGAAATTAAATGTGTATCAAAAAATTCTTGCAGCTCAATAATGAGACAAACTGTGGAATGAAAAAAATGGGTAAAAGAAGTATTTTATTAAAGAAGATGCATGCAAAGATCCTTAGCATCATTAGGTGTTAGGGAAAGGCAAATTACAACTGAGACATTGCTCTCATAGCCTACCTTCAGGAATGCTTGTGATCAAACCAGCAGTATCAAGTATTTGCAAGAGTGCAAAGAAGCTAGAATTCTTACACATTGCTGGTGAGGATTTGAAGTGCTACAGCCACTTTGGCAGTTTCTTTTAAAGATAAAATTGCCATATAAGTAATTTCTTTTTTACCAAAATATATGAAAATATAAGTCAAAAACAAAGACATGTACTCAAATGTTTATAGTATCTTACTGATAATTGCAAAACCAACAAACCAGGAACAACATAAATTCTAGCAAATAGTAAATTGTGGTATATCCATATACTGTAACAGTGCCTATGACCAATTTGTGAATCTCAGAATTGTTAGACTGTGCAAAACAAGCTATATGATTCTCTTTATATAAAATTCTAGGGAAGATAAAACAGTTCTCTAGTGACAGAAATCATTATCTATGAGGTGTCTGGGCCTGGGAGAATGTTGCTAATTGGAGCAATATATGAAGAAACTTTGGAGTAGTGAAATTCATTACATTGACTACCTGGCTATTACACAAAAATGTGCCTTTGTAAGCCGGGTGTGGTGGCGTATGCCTGTAATCCCTGCCCTGGGAAACTGAGGCCAGGTATCCCTTGAGTCTGCAGGTTCAAGACTACCCTGGGCAACATAGTGAGACCTAGACTCTAAAAAAACAGCCAGGTGTGATGGCGCGCACCTGTAATCCCAGCTACTTGGGATGCTGAGGCTAGGGAGCACTTGAGTTCACGAGTTCGGGACTACCCCAGGCAACATAGTGAGACTTAGTCTCTTTAAAAAAAAAAAAAAGTGCCTTTGTTAAAACTCTAAACTGTAGATCAAAAATATGTGCTTTTTGTGTTGTATGCAAATGATCACCCAATAAATTTGAGTTTTTAAAGCAAAGTAAACTGAAAAACTTATATGAAATAGACCTTAAGCCACTGGAGCAAAGTTGAAAAATGTGTAAAATCTGGGATTGTTTTAAAGTGATGAACAGTTACTATCTACATGTGAGTAGCAGAATGTCATTCTCTTCACTCTTGTGATTTTCCACCTTACAAAGGGGATTACCAAGAGTAGCAGGGAATGGAGACTAATCGCATAAAATAGCATTTTGTCACCACCGTTCTGTGTACCAGATGTCCGCTTAGGTGTCCATAGGTGTCTGAGGAGATTCAGCTTGCTGAACTCTGATGACCTGTTGTGGAGTGGTGTCATGTTCAGTGGAAGAGAATGCTAATGTCTGCACAGGCCAGTTGCTTGGTTTTAGAAAAGTGGAAAGTAGTTGAGACATTGGCAAGTCAGGCAAGTGGTGTAACCATAGTGTTTGGATTTCAGCAAGATGTTGGGATGTATCTCTCGAAGCTCTTGAGGTCATGGTCAAGAAATGTAACGTGCAAGATAGAATGTAGCCAGGATCCTGCTGTGTTAGTGATGATATGGAATGCTGTCAGACTGGAAGGCAGCGCCTAATGTCCTCACTCTGCTGTTGCCTATGACTGGTGTGTTTACAAAAATCTTCAGTGAAATCATTCACGTGCTGATCTTTAAAGCTTTGTTGTGGAAACTAAAATATTGATTGGCTTCAATTATAAGCTATGTCCACAAGATATAAAATATGTCCAAAAGAGGAACAAACATGTAGGATGAGTCAGATGTTTTGTAGGGACAGTGCATCAAAAACAGCCCACTGACGCTGCAGTGGGACATGATTGTAATGGAGTCAGTGGTATAGCTGTGACTGCCATACTAATCCTCCTAACAGTAATGACTGATTGAATACATTTTCTCTGAACCTACCACAGGAGATAATGATTTGCTTGTGTTGGTCAGATCAAATCTAGGGTCTAAGACTTACTTTGAAAATATTGTATTATGCTCTAGAAAGACTGTTGAAAAGTCAAATCTTGGGACAAACTTGAAATAAATAAGAGAGAGAATAAATTTTACCAGATGATTTCCCAGCATTGAAATTGAATGATTCTGTAAGATGACTTGTTTTTAAAAGAGAAAACCTATCAGGAGGATTTGATATCCATTTAGTTTATGGTATGTTTATTCTTTCCTGCTTCTTTTACAAACCCATAACATCCTCATAACATTTTAGAAAGGTAAGCAGGAGGTCCAGTTTAATTGTCCTAAATAATTGGTAGACATCTATGTCATCTTTATCATAGTAAAGTTGATTTTTCTTGTTTCCTTCCCTATCCTCAGCTAGTTTTGTGTTTTGGCATCCTCCATTCTAACTGGTTGGTGCTTATGAAATTAATTCAGTATCAGCCTGTATAGCATTATTTAGGGCAGTAATTACTCTGAAACATTATATAGGAATTGGGGGTGTGATAACCATTCGTCCTTCTGGGGGATATGAGCCCCTTATCTTTCCAGCCTTCTGTTAGACCGACTTAGGTTTTTACTCTCAATCTTATTGAAAAAATTGACACCATCCATCAAGAGCAGTTTTATCTTACCTTGTAACTTTATTGTGTCTCCATGTTTTCATGTTTGCCACCCATTTGTTGCTGTTTTGCTGTTTGTTTTGTTTTGTTTTTCAATTTCAAAGGGGGCAGAACCTCTTCTTAAAGACCAACACCACCTCTGTGTACTAAATTCCACTTCTCTGACTAAGGCACCAAACTCCACCATCACCACCTTTCTTCCTAATGGAAATAGAGGAAAACAAGTTCTTTCCATCTTACCGTATCTATGTCATCGTAGAACTTTCAAGCAAACAGGACCTATAATTGCCACCACATTTACTTTCAGTGGAAGAATGATAATGTGATAAAATAGAACAATGATTTTGGTCTTCACAGAGTAATCAGGTCTCCATAGATGCTGTGAAGGAAATAAAATAGAATTGATAATGAGGGATTACTCTGTATAAACACTAATTTGAAATATTTTTTTATCTGTGAAAGTTAAGTTTCAGAGTCATTTGGGGAACAAAGAATACATAAACCTGGCCGGGCATGGTGGTGCATGCCTGTAGGTAGCAGCCTAGGAAGCCACAGTGGGGACCAGGGATCACGGTTTGAGTCCCTCTGGGGACACGTAACGAGACCTAGTTCCAAAATAGCTGGGCGTGGTGATGTGCGCCTGTAATCCCAGCTACCTGGGAAGCTGAGGCTGGGGATTGCTTGAGTCTGTGATACCCCAGGAAACGTGAACCTGCGGTTCCATGGGCAAAAATAGCAAGACCTCGTCTCAAAAAAATAAATAAATAAAAATAAACCTAATTACAAATCTTCCATTTTTAAGTGTTTACATAATTTTGTTTATACCATTAGGATTTTAAAGTCATTTTAAGACAAAGCTTATTTCTTAATGCTCAGATCAAATTTGTCAAATTTCAGAATTGTCCTATCTTTTCTCTCCAAAATTAAATGGAGAAAACTGACCTTAACTAGAACATGTACTGGAACAGTATGTACAGTTTATCTCTTCGTAATTGAGTCAGGAGACATGTGTTACTTACCACATGCTGGGCACTGTACTGGGGACTGGGGATAAGCAGAAACTAGACACAGCCCCCTTTTCTCCAGGAGCTCAGTGAAGCAGTTCTTTGGAGCAGCATAAATGATTTAAACTTAGTGGATTTTAAAATTGTATCACTGTGACCATGATAGGGAAAGTTTTGTCTTCAGTAGTTTAAAGAAGTTATTTATTATACTCTTCCTAAAAATGATCTTACTGTATCCATCAAACTTCCCTCTTCAAGTGGAGTTTGCATTCTCAATAAAAAGGGGACATAGGCATATGGGAAATAAAACAATACATGACTCAAGCTATTACTATTCCAATAATTAAGCTGAACAATGAAGGATAACTTGGCAGTGGGTTAGTCAGAATTTATGGTCAATCTTAAAGTATCAGTATGAATAGGTGAAAAACAGGATTAAAGCTAATTACAGCAGGGTTAGCATGGGACCACAGGTGGGATTAAATATCAAGGTATTATATCCTTATTTATCCGGTCAAGGTATTCATTCATATAAAAGAATACAGGTAAATAGATTTGGCTGAAAAGAAAGGTTTGTATTGGTAAATTGTAAAAGATAAGCAGTCTTTTAATAAAAAGGATTTGATATACCCTAATAATAATGTATATAATCCTAAACTCATTTACAGCCTATTTAATATTTCTTGTGTAAAGGCTTTATCTCAATGTATAGCTTGCAGTTGTATCATGATTCTAAATAAGTTTATTTACATCCCTAAATATATTCTATGGATTTCAAGACCAGTCTTTAGCCCTACTCAGGTTAAAATGATGTTTTGTTTTTCAGTTACTTACACGCCAAGTCAATCATCCACAGAGACCTCAAGAGTAATAGTATCCTTCCTGAAATTTGTCTGCGAAGTTTGAAAACATCCTGACTTTTTCTTCTACATTGTCTTCACATTGTGTAAAGCAGTTTTTATGCTCAATTCCATGTGCTATAGAAAGAGATGTGGGTTTGCATGAGAGTA
Source organism: Uropsilus gracilis (assembly GCA_004024945.1). Classification (NCBI taxonomy): domain Eukaryota; kingdom Metazoa; phylum Chordata; class Mammalia; order Eulipotyphla; family Talpidae; genus Uropsilus; species Uropsilus gracilis. Next base: position 27,927 of record PVHY01004854.1, on the reverse strand, counting down.
GAGCAAAGCAAGGTGTACTGCAGGCTGCCTTGGGTTTGATGAACAAAAAATCTTACCAAGTTTTTATGATAGGAGGACATTTTTTAAGATTTATGCTCATTCAACTATAAAGTAATATAGTGTTGTATATCAACTTGACTTCAATAAATTGATAGTTTTGTAGTGGCCTGCTAATTTCAGCCCTCTGGACCTTGCTCTCCCTACTTGAGATACAATTGAAAGCTCCAAATTACATAATAGTGAGGTAAGGAAAAGCAGCTTTTCTTCTTCCCTAAACCCAGATTAAGATCCTGTTGATGCCTGCCTGATTGCCAGGAAGCACCTTTCCAGCTTCCACACAGAAGGGTATTTACTTTCTTATTATTAAAATATAATGGAAATGTGTGTGGGTCTCCGAGAAATTTGAGGAAAGTGTTTCACCTCATCCTACCACATTTCAAGCCCCCAGAACTCTTAGATGCAGGTCATAGAGGCCATAGAGAACTAGTTTTTTGAACATGTTTGTTTACCTTAAGAATGCTTTACCTTTGGACGGGCATGGTGGCGCATGCCTGTAAGCGGTAGCCTAGGAAGCCACGGCTGGGGCCAGGGATTGTGGTTCGAGTCCCACCAGGGGCACGTAGCAAGACCTAATTTCAAAAACATATAACTGGGCATGGTGGCGCACACCTGTCACCCCAGCTACCTGGGAAGCTGAGGCTGGGGATTGCTTGAGTCTGTGGTATTCTGGTTAACGTGAGCCTGCAGTTCCACAGGCAAAAATAGCGAGACCTAGTCTCAAAAAAAAAAAAAAAAAAAAAGCTTTACCTTTTAGAAGAATGTCATATTTCAGAACTAGAGAAATTAGATCTCTACCTAATGTTTTCATAAAGCTTGCTCTGATAGGAAAATGAGATGTTATTTTCCTTTACTTACTACACCTCAGACATTTTTCTTCACGAAGACCTCACAGTAAAAATAGGAGACTTTGGCCTAGCCACAGTGAAATCTCGGTGGAGTGGGTCCCATCAGTTTGAACAGTTGTCTGGATCCATTCTGTGGATGGTAAGAATCGAGGCTATTTTTCCGTTAATTAAACTTTTGGAACTGAGGTGCTGCTGAGTTATTAGGAAGTAAAGCTTTCAAGGCTGGGCATGGTGGCTCATGCCTGTAAGCTTCAGCCTATGAAGCGGCTGGGGCTAGGGATTGTGGTTCGAGTGCCGCCTGGGGCCCGTAGCGAGACTTAGTTCAAAAAAAATAGCTGGGCGTGGTGGTGCGCGCCTGTAATCCCAGCTACCTGGGAAGTTGAGGCTGGGGATTGCTTGAGTCTGTGGTACCCCGGGCAACCTGAGCCTGCGGTTCCACGGGCAAAAATAGCCAGACCGAGTCTCAAAAAAAAATAAAAATAAAATAAAGCTTTCAATTAGAGTATTTTCATAGTTTCCAGAATTCACAAAAATCAATGTTAAATAGATGGTAACTTTTTTCTTTAAAAATAAAGTTATGAGAGCAATTTCAGTTAAATATTTTATAATCACTGTTTAAATTATGTTCCAAATTGTCTCTTTATAAAATACTTTGTATGCAAAATAATCTGTTCCCTGTTTTGTTTTGAAATATGCAATTTAAGCAGGCATGATCTGAAACCAATAATAAGGTTTTGCTAGGAGAACTAGTTTTAAGAGAAGAGCTCTTTCACAGTCTTCTCTGAGCCTCGATTGGAAAGTTGCTTCCCGTAGACCAGAAAGAACTGTATGATTAAGGAGCAGCTGAGAGAGGAAGGACAAAAAGAGGAAAAAGACAGAGACGGTCACGCTGCCAGCCTTGTACTGCCCTGGACAGCCCTTTCTCTTTATTCTTATTTCTGCTTTGTGGGAAAGAAGAAAACGAAGCTCTGGGACAGGGAGCTGCAGCTTCTGTGCAGTTGCTGCGGCCGGCTGTGGGAAGGGCTGTTCGTACCAGTGTGTCAGACAGCAGTTGTCAGCAGGATTTCCTAAGGTTGGCCCTGTGCAAGACCAGATTTCTTTCACCGCCTTCCCACAGAAGAACACATCATAACCCATCAAGTGCAGAAGCAGACAGGTGCCAGGACGTGCTGGGGCCGGGGCAGGGAGCCCTAGCACTCAGTCTCAGTTCTAGTCTCAACAGACGTTTCTCTTAAAAAATGAGTGATCCCTCATTTTAATTAATGAATGTCATTTTGTTGTATAATAAATACGTTAGTAGTTTCTCGATTAAGTTTTAATATGACAAATAGCCAGAGATACAATCCACATAAAAACTCTTTGGGTTCCTCAGTTTTTAAGAATGAAAGAGTCCTGAGACCAAGTTGGAGAACTGCTGCTGTAAGCAGAGTTTCCCAGAAACTACTAGTGCACTTTTAACTGTAAAAACAGGAATTTGCGCTGAGACTTAACGGGACACCCGCTTGGACACAGAAGCTGCAAAAGACTTTTCAAGTAGCATTTGCCTAATTCCCTAGGCTGTGTGGCAATGCCCACAAAGGACTTTCTGAGGTAGGAGCCTGAGTGAGACCAGCCTAGTCAGGTGAAGTTCAGCTTTAATGTCTTAGGATAATGAATGGGATTAGTGCTGATAGCAGTGTGTGGGGCAGGGGTGGTGCATGGGCAGCAGGGCCTTCAGAGGCGAGCCGGCTGTGCTCCACGCAGCTGGCATGTTTCAGCCTCCTCCTGTTTCTCCATCCACGATGCTGGTTTAGACTGGGCCTGGGGCGGGGGGGTTTCTGATTCTCTCTCACTTAAGGGACGCAGTAGTTAGAGCTGGCTAAATTTTTTTTTCTTCAGCATATGTTTAACTTTTAACAATTACAAGCAGGAGCTCCCTAGTAAAATGTGTAATCTGGACTCATAACTTCAAGCCTCACTTTGCAGCAGCAAAGTTAGTATATCCAAAGGAGAGGACAGGACAGATTCTAAGAGCTGAGGTTGCAGAACCTAAAGCAACAATTGATTCCTGGTTTAAAGGTGTGTTTATTTTTAACCTGGGGGAGAAAGACTGGCAAATTGTCAGAATTGTCTTTTTTTGTTGACATCTGGGTAGGTGGGTTCATTCTCCCTTCCACCAAAAGAAGAGCTGGTAGATACCTCACTCGCTAAATAAATCCTTCAGAAACTAATACGAGAGACAGGCAGAGACTAGGGGAGAAAAGCCTTTGGTCAGATCTAGCATCGCATGATTCTCCGATTATAATATCTTTTTTTTAACTTTCATGTCTTAGAGGAGAAAGAAACCTTTGTGTAACAGTTTCACAAATCAATCAGTTAACTGAAGATGAGTCATGCATTTCTTGTAGACATACAACTTCCCATGAAACTACAACAGATAAAGACAAAATTCAAAAGATGGTTTTTCTACTGACTTGTTAAGCCGTCCCTCACAAAAGTGTCCATAATTTAAAAATTATGTCTATATCCTAACCAGCCTCTCAGTATTCGTGACATCACAGTTGTAGGTAACTTATTTTATACTGGAACAACGAAGGCAGTTGTCAGTAAAATGTATGACAGAAGCAAGTGGATTTAACACAAGTGGTTTACCCTCTCCCCTACTCATCCAGATCTCTCACATCTGTCATCAGAGCTTCTCTACCTTCCTTTGATGTTAACATCATCAAGCGAGCTTTAAACCCCAGCCTTGCATGGGACCCAGCCCTAGATTCTGATGTTAGCTGGTGACTTGAATGTGGTCTGGAAGCTGAGGGTGGAGCTGCCCAGGTGATTCTGTTTGGCAGCTGCAGCTGAGCGCCTAGCCGGCCTGGCCTTGTGAGAGGCTGACATGGCTCCCTGACCCACGACAGGATCTTGTTCCAGGTCTCTCAGCTGTTTTTGCGGTTAATCTTTTGGTATCAAATGACTGTTTTCATGGAGTTTTTATTACCATACTGTCCATTTCTCTAATTCCACCCAAATGAGAGAGTATGCGAGATGCAAGGTGGAAGAAGCGATCTTCCTTACAAGTCTTGAGCCAGACATTTATTGTATTTCATGTAAGCAGCCAGTGAGTGAGCTGCTAATTGTACAACACTGTGACTACAGTGTTTGGAAACAGAACTGATGTAATTTGGTCTCTCTCTTTGCCCAAAATGTAGCAACCCAAAGCGTCTTTTTACCACTTCTGTTAAATCTACCTGCTGTTGACAAAGCATCCTTGGCATGTCTGTACCACGTTTGGAGACAGAAAAGGGGTTTGAGTTTATCAGTGTTGAAATGTTACAGTGTTGTTACCTACAGTGCCGGGAAGTGAGGCTCATTTGTGCCAATGGAAAAGCCTAAATTCTAGGGCAGCTTACCACAGTACCAAAACAGCTTATAACCATGGGTCTGGTGTGTCTTTACTGACTCAGGAATGGGAAGTAGGAATTGATTCTTGGGAGGGTAAATCTTGGGAAGAATCAAATGGCAGTGATATTTCATGTGGAAAGGTGGCTGATAAATGACCAAATCTTAGTAACACATTTTGGAATTTCAGCTAATACCGCATCTTTCGGAATTTACAGAGAATTTTTTTTTTGTCTTCTTCAGTTTTACTTCTTTGACCATTAATGAGAGTGCTGATCATATATTACATGGATTTTTTTTTAAACAATATTATTCTGGAAATTAGAAGAGCTTGTTTTCCAACCTTTCCCACTTGAAGTGAAGAATGAACTAGCATATTTTCCTTTCTATGTCCTAACAGGCACCAGAAGTAATCAGAATGCAAGATAAAAACCCATATAGCTTTCAGTCAGATGTATACGCTTTTGGGATTGTTCTGTATGAACTGATGACTGGACAGCTACCTTACTCAAACATCAACAACAGGGACCAGGTAAATAATTTCCAGCTCTCAGCGTTTATTTTACTCTTTGTATAAAGTCTCTATTGGTAGAAAAGAAATGTTGAGCCCCAGGTAATCATGAAGGATTGGTCTCTTGCTCTTTGTTACCAGATTTAGGAATCTTGTATTAACTTTTGGCAGTCACTGCAAGGCCTTGAAATTCTCATAAGTGTTGTGATGGAGTGAAGTGCCTGCTCTCCTGGCTAGACACTGGTGTTCCAGCGCTGGGCCTTCCTCTTGTTTGCTGCCTCATAGTGCAGTTAAAGACTGACTCTGCAGGATGCTCTTTTCCCTCTGTTTGGTGCTATGCGGGCAAGTGCTCAGCTGGGAACTCCCTCATGTCAGAGTCTTCTGTGAGACTTCTCCAGGTTTGTGTGTGTGTTTAGTGAGGTAAATGGAAGGACTGTTACATCATGCTTTCATTTCTTATGAAGAGATTCTGAGGCGGGAATATTTCTCCCTCATTTCCTGTTCTTTTTACCTTACCTTCCAAAAAATGCCAGTGCAGCCTTGTGCATTTCTTTGCTTTTTCTACCCTCGCCACAGTAAGTTCTCCTAAGCTTTTAAAACTGACTCCCAAAATGAGTTGCCACCCCTAAAATTATCTAGTGTACCAACATTTTTTAAAAGTGTGTGTGCGTGTGTGTTCACAGAGACAAATATTGATGCAATTTCACTGTTAATTATGAGCAAACAGTTTAATTTGTGGTACAAAAAGTTGCCTGAGTTCACTGCAGCTCTGTTTACAATTGCCAAGATTTGGAAACAAACCAAATGCCCCAAAACAGATGATTGGCTAAAAAAATGTGGTACATATACACAATGGAATACTACAATTCAATCAAGGGGGACAAACATGTCATTCGCAGCAACCTGGATGGAACTAGAAAGACTCATATTAGCAGAAATAAGTCAGAAAGAAAAAGAGAAGTACAGGATGGTCTCACTTATATGATGGATATAGGGAAAAACAAACAAACGAAAAAGAAAGAATGAAAACAACCAATGACTGAACCATGGAGCGAGAGAGGAGGAGGGGGAAGAAGGTGAGGGAGGTGAAGAACACAAAAGATCAAGTTGGTTAACAAATGTTAGTGAAGTGGGAAGCCCCGGGATACACAATAATGGATTAATGTAATATAAATAAAAATATACATATATATGCAAAATTTTAAAAAATTAAACAATTTAAAAAAAAGAGGAAAAAAGGGACAGGGTCATTAGGGAATAGAGAAAGAAAAAGAGAACCATCTGATAGTGCCAGGTAGGCAGGAGAACTGCTTCTCCCCAGCGTGGAAATTGTACTGATTCCTTTTTGTTTATTTATTTTTTTATATATGTATTTCACATCTTTGTATTCCCTGGGGACCACCCACCACCTTCCCTCCTTGACCACTCCCTCCCATCTCCACCAGTCCTAACCCTCCACATACTCATCCCTTTTATGGAATTTTCATGTACATGTCTATGGCCTAAATTGTCAACCGGAATATACTTTATAATAATAATAATTAATAAATAAATAAATGTTGCCTGAGGGGCATGATAGCATGTGCCTGTAATCCCAACTACTTCGGAGCTGAGGCTAGGGATCACTTGAGTCTGTGGGTTCGAGACTACCCTGGGCAACATAGCACGACCTAGTCTCAGAGGAAGAAAAAAAAAAGTCACCTGTGGTATTTTACTTTAAAAAAAAAAAAAGAAACTGGAGCAGATTCTGATTCAGAGGAGTGGGATCCAAATACCTGTATTTTTATAAGTTCCCCAGGTCATTCTGATATAGTCCAAATTTCTTGAAAACGAAGGTATTTTGTGTTTCATGATAGCTTCAATCTCATGAATTGAAGTTTTTCTGTACAAGTCTTATTGTAGTAAGTGGTAGGTCGTGGCCAGCGCTCCCCTCTCAGTCTCTCGTGGTCACTCTACACAGCTTCTCGCCAAGAACTGCCACTGTCGCGTTCCCAGTGAGGCACGTGAAGTTACCATGTACTCCGTATACAACCAGTAAGTCACTGTGTGCCCTTACGCAGCAGTGGTCTTGAGTCTGTTCTATGAACTTAAAAAATGCTACATTTCTCCCTGATACGGTCCCAAACTTATTTTCTCATTGGTATGTGGTCTTTCTAACTGCGCCCTAGTTTTAGAATATCAAATCTTGGCTTTGCGTGTTAAAGCTGTGCCCTGGCTTCTGATAATCTGATATTTCAAGCCTGCATGAAACTTAACTTCAGCCCAACCACAAGGCCAGCTGGAGAGCATCATGACAGCAGCACATGGACCCATCTCCGAGATGCCAGGTCTGGTGGTGGCAGTCTGAGCAGTTAGGTTGTCTCTGAGGTGCAGGCTCCATGCTAGGCTCTTTGTAGTCTTGCTCGCTTGACCCAGTGGCATGTACACTTTGCTGTGTTCACTTTGCCCAGGTGTACTGTTTTTCTGAAGCACTTCTAGCTTTAGTACCTTTAGCATAGAAATTACAAATTAATAAATATTAATGAACCTTATATCAAGATGACAGCCATTTGCCAAGTATGTTTGTTTTAATAAAAGAATAAAATTACAGAATGAAAACAAACACTGTCTCCAAAATAAGGAGTAAAAACATCCCAGACTTGGCACTCAGCCACATCTTGGCATTTTGGGTGCTTTGTCCTCCATGTGATTATAATAAATGATGTGGCAAGGGCTTGCTTTCCATGAGAGAAGTGAGGGAGTGACCACCAGAAGGGTAAGGCTTTACTAGTTAATTCTTTCTGGTAATAAAGTTAGAACTTTCTGGAATTTTCCAGCCTAAAACCAAGTTGACTGGTGAAAAATACATCAAAAATGATCAGTTCCACGCATGACCTTCCTTCTACTTCATTAACTTTTATGCTTCAAATGTCAGTTTTCATGGAGCTGCCCCTTTTGAATCACTAACGCTAGTCATTTTTAACACAGTAAGTCTAGGTGTGGTTCCATTTGGTCCCTGGATTTGCTGTTCTTCTTACACACGGATCACCATGGATTTCGGATTGGACTTCTCTCTAAAAATTCTAAGAATATTCTTTTTTTCACGAGATGGGAAAATACTGTTTTACTATGTAATTAGACACCCTCCTGGTCTGAGGTGGCAGGTTTTGCTCGTAAATTCAGAGCAGGCCTCTGGTGAAGAGGTGTGATGGCTCAGCACACCTTGGGCTCACCATCTTACCTCTTGGGGAGCTTTTCTTTAATTTTTTAAAATTAAATTAATTTTTCTTTTTAATTATTAAAATAGGAGATTGGATTAAAGAGTTCCTTCCAGTTTTAAGATCAGACTCTTTTCTAAGATAGCTCTCTTGACTCCATGAGGACTGACCATCCCTGTGTTATTTTGCATGCTTTTACTTCCCAAGTGCTAAAAATCTGAGTAATTGCTCTGAATTTTTCTTCCCTCTTTTATCATTCCATTTTGTTCTCCTTTAACCCCATTTTTCCTCCTTCATTGCCTTCTCTCTGCTAAGTTTGAATTCATTGTTCATTTAAGCTAGCTGTATTGACTATACCCATGACTTTCTCTTCTTAGAGTAGAGCAACTATGTTGTCTTACAAGGAAATAAGTAAGAGATAGCAATTTATTATTTCAGGTGTACTCCAGAGACTGCTTTGTAACAAGCTACACAAAGCATAGTAGTTTAAGCACGTTATGAAACTACTAACCTGAGTTGCTGTCAGTGAAAAAGGCTTATGTCTACTTCACATGGTATTGACTGAGAACATGTCACAGCGTGTTAAAGGGTCTGCTTCCCAAATGACTCCGTCACGTTCCTGACGAGGTGGTGCCGCCTGCTGTCTGTGAGCTCAGTCAGTGGCTGCCATTCTTCACATGGGCTTTCTGTGGGGACCTCCACAGGTTGCTTGATCTTTCTCACAACCTGAAAGCTCATCTTGAGCACAGGATCTCAAGAGACACAAAATGAAAAATATCAGTGTCTTAACAACTGGCAAATTATTTTAAATTTTGAAGAAGCTGACTCCTACTAGATGCAAGGCATTGCAGAGCATAGAGGGCTACAAACATGGATAGAACATTGACTATGCTCTTCATGGGTTTGCTGTTCCTTCTTGGCAGGGTAGGAGGTAACACAGAGGACTGAATGAAGGGGTGGAGAGACCAGTAGTGCGGAGTCTGGTTTGTAAATGGCAGTAGCCTGTTCTAGAGTTTGAGCTTGAGCTGTTGATTTTTGTAGTACTGCAACTGGCATTTTCTGCTCATGCAGGAAAGACTTCCATTTTCCTTCTTGCTGTTTCTTCATCAGTCAGTCCTCCCAGCAGATATTTATCAAAGGCACCCACAGTGTGCTCTGTGGGAAATACAGGAGAGTTTGAACCCTGGAGCAGTGTGTACTCTCACTGGTTCCACATGGTTCCACCTGGGTGAAAGGTCTACTTTTTGTAAAGTAGGAAAAGGGCGACTTGACAGGGAAGGTGAAAAAGAATGGTAATTTTTATACTTCCACCCAAGTGACTGTCTGGCAAGTGAGTTTATGTTAAACAAGGGTTGTAACCACCACACAGGAAGGAGAATGAAGCAGGGTATCAGGTTGGATTGCTCCTAAAATTCACTAGCTCTGCCCTGTGACAGAGGTCCTGTCTGCCTGAGCCTCTGGTCTCTGCCTGCTGAACCTGTTCCCTCTAAAATCAAAAGCTCTTTCCTCCTGAATCCCAAGAGTCCTAATGCCTGTTTTTGCCCAGTCTTTAAAAACACCGAAAATTAGAGAATTAAGAAATTAGCCAGGCATGGTGGCGCATGACTGTAATCCCAGCTACCTGGGAGGCTGAGGCTAGGAATTGTTTGAGTTCACAGGTTTGGAATAACCCCGGGCAACATAGTGAGACCTACCTAGTCTCTAAAAAAATTGTCAGGTGTTGTGGCCCACACCTGTAATCCCAGCTACCTGGGACACTGAAGCTAGGGATTACTTGAGTCCAAAGGTTCAAGACTACCCCAAGCAACATAGTGAGACCTAGTCTCAAAAACCAAAAACAGAAAAAGAAATTAGAAAAAATTTAAGTCTGTACCAAGGAAAAAGCAACTTTTTACTTAAATAATTTTTGTTCCTGCTGGGCATGGTGGCGTGTGCTTGTAAGTGACAGCTTATGGAGTCGCGGCGGCGTCTGGGGATCATGGGTCAAGTCCCGCCCCGGGCAACACAGTGAGACCTAGTCTCCAAAAGAACGTGCACCTATAATCCTAGCTACCTGGGAAGTTGAGGCTGGGGATTGCTTGAGTCCGTGGTACCACGGGCAACTTGAGCCTGCAGTTCCATGGGCAAAAATAGCGAGACCCAGTCTCAAAAAATAAATTAGTAATTTTTGTTCCTACTGACTGCCTTCTTCCCTCTAAAAGAGGCACTGATTCTCAGATTCATGTAAGTGCCCCATTAGCATTTTCTCAAGAAAAGAAGCAAAACAACTGCTAAAAAGTTAACTTTTTGGTCGCTACCACACATAGATATAAAAGATGCCATTCAAAGCCCAGTAACAATAGGTGCTTTTTTTAAGTGGAAAAGAGATCCCATCAGATCTGCATTTTAGAATGATTATCCTGTCAGTGAGGAAATGGACTGACAAGGAGAGACTGGAAGCTGGGAACACCGCGGAGATCTGTGTGAGTGTACAGAAGTCATGGTGGGTTCTGCATGCAGCCCGTTGAGTCCTGGGTCCCCACAGTCTTAGATGTATAGGAATCAGAGTACTAGTTTTTTTTATCTTTTTACTTTTTAATTAAGTAAACTGACACACAGAAAAGTATATGGGTGACAAGTACACGGGGATTGAATTTTTGATGTCTGTGTATTTTGTAAAGTGATATGATTTGTGCTTTTTGTCTCTCCAGATAATTTTTATGGTGGGACGAGGATACCTATCTCCAGATATCAGTAAGGTACGGAGTAACTGTCCAAAAGCCATGAAGAGATTAATGGCAGAGTGCCTAAAAAAAAAGAGAGATGAGAGACCACTCTTTCCGCAAGTAAGAAAAAGCTTCATGTTTCCTAAAAGGACTGATGCATGTTTTTAGCACTTTTAGGACATATAGTTTGTGTTTCACAGATTTGGATGTCATGTGATTATGGGTAGACTCCAGATAAATGAACAGAAAGATTCCTTTCTAAGGATTGAGCAATACCCCCTAGAAACTTGGGATCCCAATATGAAACACTCAGAAAAGACCACTCTTTTTTTAAAAATTTATTTATATATAAATTTCACATCATTGTAATCCCAGGAATTTACTCTCCCCACCATTCTCCCCCTTGCCCTCTGCCCGAAGTTGTGTGCTTCAGTTTGGTGCTTAGCTTATTTTGACTAGAAAAGACCACTCTTATTTTAGCAGAGCTCAAAATTTTTGGACTCGGATCAATTTATACACTTAAAAATTGTTTAAGACTCCAAATGCTCTTTTGTTTATATATGTAATAATTACCGTTTTAGAAATTAAGACTACTTAAAATATTCATAAATTTATTTAAACATTAACTATTATGTGTCAAGTAAAACCTTTATGAAAAATATTTCCCTAAATTACAGAAGATGGCACTGTTTTATACTTTTTTACAAAGCTCTGCAAACAGAAAACAGCTGTATTCTCTGCTTTTGCATTCATTATGTGGCAGTATTTCCCATCATATAGCCTCTGAAAACTTCACTTATATTGTAGATAACATCAGTAAAAAAAAAGGCAAATAATGTGTTAGTGTTACTGTAGAAATAGTTTTGACCCTTGGATCTTCTAGAGGTTCACAGACCACACTAACAACTGCTGCTTTCATTTTTCCTGATGGCAAAAATAAAGGACTCCAAGCTTCCTGTTAGTCTGATCTTTCTAAGGGGCATTTCCTCCTGAGACAAAAAGAAAAGGCAGCTGTCAGCCCTGTCTTCCTTTCTCTGATTCTTGGAAACTTTTCATATGAAACTTTCCATTTCATATAAATGAATTATCTTTTTATAAACCTCACGAAGTGAAACCAAGTCCCTAAACAAACTTAGAAAGTTTAGCTAAGTAAGAATCTATAATATAAATTCAGCATGTTGTGGTACTAGGGGATTCCTGACAGCTCGGTTACAAAGTTAGTACCGCTGCAGCCCCACGGGAGTGCTGACACCATAGTTTACTCAGCACCCCTTGTTGCTGCATCAGTCCTTGGTGAGCCCTTGCACTTTCCAGCACCCACCCTGGTTGAGCTGTTCGTAGGCAGTCCTTCCAGGAATGAGGGGACCTTCTAGGCCCATTAAGGGTTGAAAGGCAGAATTGATGGTCTAACAAGTCTCTCAGGGACTGACTGAGAGCAGGGATGGGTGAGTACATAGATGTTTCACAGATCTGGATTCTCGGTCACCATTTCTCTGAGGAAGAGTTGTAGTTTTTTTTTTTGTTTTGTTTTGTTTTGTTTTTGAAACTAGGTCTCGCTATTTTTGCCCGTGGAACGGCAGGCTCACATTGCCCAGGGTACCAGAGACTCAAGCAATCCCCAGCCTCAGCTTCCCAGGTAGCTGGGATTACAGGCACACGCCACCACGCCCAGCTATTTTTCTGGGACTAGGTCTCGCTACGTGCCCCCAGCGGGACTTGAACGGCAATCCCTGGCCCCTGCCGTGGCTTCCTAGGCTGCCACCTACAGGCATGCGTCACCATGCCCAGCCTAAGAGTTATAGTTTTATTTCTCAACCCAGAAAGCCACTGCAAAAGCAAAAGGCCGGTTGTTCATCACTGTCAGCACTACCCAGCACTATTTTTCCACTTCCCATTTAATGGGGTTGATTTACTTGAATAACACAAATGCTGTCCTTTGGTGGTCCACCTTTGAAATGACAATAGAAGGATCAAAATGTTCATACTTTTAAATATAAATAACATTTCACTTTTTGCCTGGTATCAGCAGATGAATTCAGAAGTAACATGCAGAAAAACAACAATGAAGCACATTTTAATTTTGCCTCTCTGGCAACATGGAGTGTGGGCAGCAATGTTGGGAAGTGAGAAAGAGCCTTCCTTTCAGCAGTGTTGTTGCTGGAAATGTAAATTACTTTGTTCTTAAGGGGCTTGGTGGAACCCAGAAACTTCGAATCCATATGCCCTTTGGTAACTCCAGTCCAGAGTCTATGTGCAGAACCTGCTTCCACAAGGATTCTGGTGTAGGTCAGGATGTTTTTTTACTTTGGAGGAAGGTCCACAAAGTAGCTGTAGGTGAAGGGCACCATCTAGGTAGCATGGTCATGGGCCGGAGTCCAGCGCAGACTAATGTTTGATCTTCGATGGCTGTGAATGGGAGTGAGGGGCGGGGCGGACTCTGCATATCTGCATGTCTGTGCACAGGGAAAGTCCAAAGGAAAGTACAGGCTTTACCAGTGCTTACCCTTCCAAGAAAGGCTGTGACACCCCATGCTTCTTACTTGTTACTTTCTTGGGTTTGTGTTTGTATTTGCGTGTTGTGATTGTAATTTTAAAAAATTATGTAGTGTTGCCTCCTCCTTTACCTTGTAATACTAATCATAATAATACAGAAATTATAGTTCGACTTATTTTAAATGTGCTGTGGCTCAAAAAATTAGTAATAGTGTAATAGCTGCTGAAATTCTGTTGTGCACTTACTGTATACCAGGTTTCCAAGGAAAGCACCAGTCCCATGTTTTCAGTTTTTATTCTGAATACACTTGACAGATATTCCTTGTGATTAGGAAAGTTCATTATTGTATTGTGTCTTCGGGGGGGTATAATCTGTTTCCTTGTATCTTAAGATGAAGTTCTATACTGTGTTGTATTGGTGTCTGTTTGTAGACTTTTCCTGTCTTGTTCCTTCTGGGTTGTCACCTGTCACTTTTGGAGTCCTGGGCCACTGGGGTCCAGCTTTACATGAAGAGTGTAAGACATTCCCCTTTAGTAAGGTTCTTTAGTGAATGAGGATTCTGATGGTAATCCCTGTGGGTTCATGTAATGCTTTACCCATTCATGCGCCATTTTCTTCCAAAAAGGAACTTGTGGGCTTGTGTGAAATAGGCATATAATTGTTTAAAAATGATTATTATTTACTGTTCTGGTACTGTCAAATGATCTGGACAAATAAACCAAAGCTAACTAAGGGTTACTTTTCCCATTCTGTTTTCAGAGGGAAATGCTACAGTAGTGTGGCAATTTAAAAAAAGTAAATAAATACCAGTTTCCTTAGTATTTTCCAGGCATTATTGGAAACAGTGTAAGATTTCGGATGTGTTCCTGCAAAGTATGATGGCTCTAAAGATTCATACCCCCCAGATTCTCATTTTTCTTTCTTTTATGTTCTTTTTTGTAGATCCTCGCCTCTATTGAGCTGCTGGCCCGCTCATTGCCAAAAATTCACCGCAGTGCATCAGAACCCTCCTTGAATCGGGCCGGCTTCCAGACAGAGGATTTTAGTCTGTATGCTTGTGCTTCTCCAAAAACACCCATCCAGGCAGGGGGATATGGTGCGTTTCCCGTCCACTGAGTCGAATCAAATGAGTACAAGAGGGTATAGAGACAAAGGAACCTGAGCATGTTGGCTTCTGCCTGTGTTCAGTGGAATAGGGTGTGCTTTTTTCTTGAAGGCAAACCAAAGAGCTCGTGTGCTTTACAAAACTGAGTATAATTTTTTCCTAATCTAAAATTCCTACTTAGCATTGCATTTTCAGCATGAATGCAGCAAAGAATGCACAGATGTTGCTGAAAATGTGCAGTGCCTCTTCCTGAGGTTTGATTCCCTGGTGTAGTTTGTTTTATTTACTTGGCTCTTCTGATTACTAAGCTTTGATGAGACTTTTCTCATGCACCCTTTCTGTGAGCTTAAGACTCCCAGGAACAGCACTACAACTGTGTTTCAGTTTTTATTCTAATGATTTTTCTTCTATGACTATTTCTTTTTGTTACAATTTGGAAAATACAGATGTCTGTGTTCCCTTAAAGAAATAACTAGTTTTTTTTGTTGTATGTATAAGTAACCAAAAATGTTACTGAAAGTGGCCTGTTTGACATGAGTAAAGTAGCTTTTTAAATTTGGATTTTTTTAGGGGGGAATTGTTATGAATTAGAGTTTCTTTTACATAACATTTCTTTATATAGTAAAAATGTCTTATACATAGAGAAGCTAAACTTCTTATAAAAACATGCCGCCTCTTCCCCCTCTGGTTGCCAAATGACCCGGTAATGAAGTTTCTTTAAAAATTATTACTGCTCTGGTTTATACTTAGCTCTTGTTAGACCTATTTAAGCAATCTGCTTTTCCATGTGTCTCATAGAATCTTTGTGCTCCTTCTATCTTTGTCCAGCAAGATCCCACTTACGCATGAACACTGTTCTTTTTTGTATCTCACCGTGCCTAGTCCTTGTTGGTGCTTTCTGATGCTTCCGCTTTCTTGTCTACAAAATGGCTGCAGTGGTGGGGGGAGTGGGTCAGGCTGTTCTCACTGAACCATCAGAGTGAAAGCAGCAGCACACTCACCAGAGAAATTGTCCTCTGCTGCAGCGTCAGCCTAGGGACCTAAGTCAGCCTCCGAGGTGCATCTTCATTTGTTCAGTTTGGATTTGTGATCATTTTAATAATAGCTGACACTGTGCGAGCGTACCAGCAAACAGACGATGTCTGCGTCTTACTGGAAGTAAAGAAGAAAATTGGGAAGGTTTTAGATTACTGATAATGTAGTCAATCAGTACCACAAATAAGTTTTTGAAACTTTTATTTGAATAGATGAAATTTCACCCAGGAAAACCACTCAGTAGTAAGTATGCCTTTTGCTTCTCATTCGAGTATCTTAACATAAGTAATGACATTATGTCTTTAGAAACTGATTGTTGTTTTATCAGTTTATGCAAGAATAGCGAAAAAGAACATTTCTCAGGCTTTAAAAATGAGAAGGCATAGCAGAATGTCACATGTTAGGGAGCATAGAAGTGCACAATTTCTAAATCCCCCAATGACACTACGCGGGTTATCAGTAATTGTTAAAGGGCCTTTATTCATAAATTGAATAGCGAGTAAGCGGGTAGCCAATAGCTTTACGAAATTGACTTAAGCCTGTGGAGTGCTTAGGTTTTGGGCCATATAACGTTCGAGAGTCCCAGAGTCTCTTGATAGAACCTTTCTGTACCTTCCCGTGTGCTTTTGTTACTGTCATCTTCCTTCTTTGCGCACCCACCACGGTGCAGTCCCCCTTTCACTGTGCACTCCCCTCCCCCCGCCTCCAGGCCCAAGTCCATTTGCTTTTCCAGCCTCCTTTGCCAGAGGGCGCTGCTGAGCTCCTAGAACAGCCTAGACTCTCACCTTGCCACCCCGTAGACATCTGAACATGTCTCAGAAGGGTCGCCTAGGCCCACTGGGAATGTTCGCGAAGAACACTAAAAATATGACCGGTGATGTGAGCTGCGGAGATAGCGTGCATAGAGAAGCAGGAAGTCTTGGGATGAGATGCGCCAGTTTGCTTCCCTTCCTGCTGTTCTTTCGTCTTGTATCTCCAGCTAAAGAACACGTGTCCTGACCACGAGTAATCTCTTCAAATGGGCCGTTGAATAGGGCCCACCTGGACACACTGGCTGCTTTTTTTTTTTTTTTTTTTTAACCCTCAGATACGACTTCTTTAGGAAACAGCCTTTTTGCAACGTGTATTTTATATTTTTAAAGTTTTACTAGTCAGTAATAAGAAATGAATGAGATTTGTCTTCCTAATTTTAAGAAGTTTTATCATAAAGGGGGAGAGGGGAATGAAGTTTTATCATGTAATCAAATGTTTCAGGCTTATTTTCAGATACTGCAGTATTCCTAGCATTTAAACGCTGACCCTCATTGAAATCGTCCCCTTTGAATAGTGACATCTAGCACTCCAGCGTAAATGCTTTTCTCCTAAGTGAGTCACTCAATTTAAAGAAATGGTTTGTGTCCCCCTCCCATTTTTTTTAATATAGTGAAGTAGGCACTTAATGACTAAAACATTTTGTCATTCTAACCTTACTTAATTGAGAATTGTTGAGCATTTATGTAACACTTCTTACTAAATAATGCATCTCTACAGTGATCCATTTCTCTGAGAACTTAAGGTGTCCAGTGTCTGAGTCAGGGAATTACTTATCCTTTTGAAACTGCCTGAAACTTCACACAGAAAGAGGGGAGCCTACTCTTATATCGAATGACGGTCTCCCACATCCTAAAGAACATATTGATTTGTGTTCAGAATAATGTATTTGATTTTCCATAAAGTCCTTAGCTTTCAAATAAACAAGCCACAGTATGTCCAGAACCACAGGCTCTTCCCCAGTGCTCTCTGCCTTAGTCCTAAATACAACCACCTGCAAAACAGCGCTTAAGTTGTTCTTAGCCAGAAAGGAGGTTTTTTCCATTTTAGATTAGTTCCATTTTAGCTGCTGACTGGATTTTCAGTTAATTAAATTAGTGATGGCACGGGGATTTTTTAAAACATTATCTGGTGTTTGATTTCACATGACCTCATATCAGTCAGAACTGACTCTTACCTCAAATGAAAAAGCAGGAGGCAGAAGGGTAGAGGTTTACAGGTATGCAAGAAAAGACCTTTTACCAAAAGCAGGTCCATCACCTGTTACTCCCTTCTTTTTTCTCATTTCTTCATGATTTCAGAGACACATGTGAATGAGGTGTATCTTATTAGTCCCTGAATTAAGGGGTTTTTTTTGTTTGTTTGTTTGTTTGTTTGTTTGTTTGTTTTTAAGGGACTAGGTCTTGCTCTGTTGCCCAGGGTAGTCCTGAACCCACAGACTCAAGTGATCCCTACTCTCAGCCTCCCAGGTAGCTGGGATTACAGACATGCGCCACCACACCCAGCTATTTTTTTGAGAGTAGGTCTTGCTATGTTGCCCAGGGTAGTCCCGATCCCCACGGACTCACGCAATCCCCAGCCTCAGCCTCCCACGTGGCTGGGATTACAGGCATGCGCCACCACTCCCAACTTTGAATTGTGAGTTCTTTCTGGCTTTTTTCTCCTCTGGGCCTGCAGTCTGACTTTGGGAAAAAATGCTTTGCACGCAAAGCAGTGGCCTTGACAGGACGGTGGCCTCTTGTGTCGGCTTGTTGGTGTTTGTCAGTTTGTTGGTGAGAGTCTGTGATTGGACAAGGGTGGTTTTGTGTTCCTATTTTTAAGGTTAACATTTGAGTTTGTAGAATAAGCACTGTGCAGCAAAATGGAGGATCTAATTATAACAATGAATAGGAAACATCTGAAGATTTTTAAAACTTCATTTTTAATGTGGTATGTAAGGTTTGAATTAGAGTTTAAAGTGCCCTGCTGTTCCCTCACTTATAAAGTAACTAACCATTTTATAAAAATTTCTGTTAAATAAGTCCTGTTTTGACTTTGGTCTTTTGATATTTAGTTTCTGCTGGTAGTGGTTATTCGTAAGAATATTGCAAATTGTTTTTAAAAGTTACTAAACACTGACAAAAAATAGCAGCTTTAAAATTCTTAAGTACTTCAACTGTAAGGAACAACAACGGTAGTGTTTTCTAGATTGCATTTGTTAATATAACAACCTCCTGTGGTTCTGCTCTAAATGTTTAACTCGCCAAGGTTTTAGTAATTTGGCTTTTTTTTCCTATTAGTGCCATATTCCCTAGTTCTTTCAACTTGAAATGTGAAAAGGTAATAATTCATTTCACCTCCCTTGATCTTTTCACTCACAATTCCTTGGTTAATTGCTTGTTAAATGAAACCCTTGAATGGAAAGAGATTGTATCCCTAGCTGCAGCCCAATTAGAAGTTGTGTTCAGGCCGAGCATGGTGACTCATGCCTGTAAGCTTCAGCCTATGAAGTGGCCAGGGCCAGGGATCGCGGTTCAAGTCCCGCCTGGGGCCCATAGCAAGACCTAGTTCCAAAAAAATAGCTGGGCGTGGTGACGCGTGCCTGTAATCCCAGCTACCTGGGAAGCTGAGGCTGGGGATTGCTTGAGTCTGTGGTACCCCGGGCAGTGTGAGCCTGTGGTTCCATGGGCAAAAATAGCAAGACCTAGTCTCAAAAAAAAAAAAAAAAGAAGTTGTGTTCAGAATGGTAAGACAAATGACTAATTATCTGAAAATGTTTAGGGATTTGTTAGTTGTTAAGACCTTGGACTTTGCAGTCCGCACCTGGGTTTGCGTTACAGCTCTGCCGTTTCTAGCTGTGTGATCCTGAGCAAGTCACTTCATCGCTCAAAACACCAGCTTGCTTGTCTTTAACACAGAAGTAGCAGCACCTTCCTCCTAGAGCCATTGCAGGAATCCAGCTCGATGGTCACTGGTAGCATCAGTACACGAGTGGTCAGTCAGCTTGTTGTTAGCGGTCTGCTGTTGTCGGGCCTGCCAGGATTCTTTAGGTGGCATATATCAGAAAATGATTTCTTGGTTCCTCATCAGCAGCTGCTGTTTGTTACTGAAAAGCGATGTTCAAGCTCACAAAGTTCTGATAATTGCCACTTAACCAGCCCCCAAAACTCGCGGTGGTGTTAAGAGGAGCTCACTTCCAGATAGCAGAAGCCACAGGTAAAACAGGAGATGAAAAGCAATAACCTGAGGCCCCCAGAATCAGTAAGCAAAGGAGTGTGGCAGCGCCTCAAAGGATTCTGTGGTTTGAAGAATTCTCTGTGATAAGAATAATGTTCAGTGACTTTGATGGTTTAAACAGTGGGATGAGCTAGAAAATGGAGGGTATGGGTTTTCTTTCCTGTCAAATGTGTAATGTGAACAAACTTTAATTTTATGTTTTGCAAAATGAAGGGCATTCTTGCTTCTTCGTCCCCAGTGGTGGCATTTTAAGGATGAAAATGAGTTGATAATTCAAGGCGAATGTATTCTACAAATCAGCATTACTATATTACTATTTCACTTTCCATTTCCGAGAAATTTTGTGCATTGGGACTGTTTGCAGCTTGACTAGAGCCACAGCATATAAAGCCCATCTGGGAAAGGCTCAGCCAACTTGCTGTCATTGGTATAACTGAATCATGTTCTCTGTACTCTGTAAGTCCTCCGCTTTCATGGGCTGCAGCCATTTTGCTTTTAAATCCGCTCCATTGCTAGACTTGTGCTATAGAGCTAGTCAAGCGTTCAGTGTGGTTGCAGTGAGGCTTTTCTGTCGCTAGATGATTTACGATGCCTTTTTTAAAATTAGCTCTTGTCCTCCCCCTACAGGAGAATTTGCAGCCTTCAAGTAGCCACACCATCATGGCAGCATCTACTCTTTATTTCTTAAGTCTTGTGTTCGTACAATTTGTTAACATCAAAACACAGTTCTGTTCCTCAAATCTTTTTTTAAAGATACAGAATTTTTCAATGCATAAGCTGGTGTGGAACAGAATGGAGTTTTTTTCCATCCAACAAAAGAGGGAAGAATGTTTTAGGACCCAGAATTCTCTGCTGCCAGTGTTTCTTCTCCATCACAGACACCACGTGCACACGCGTCTGCCCACTCCCAGAAGAAAGCGGAGAGACCCTGAGCTCTGTCCAGGCATGATGGCGAGAACCTGCTGCTGCCGCTGGGAGACTTGCTCTGGAGAGTCTGCCGGTCACCTCTGCCCTGCTAACACCGACCAGTGCGTGCTGATCACGTGATCTGAGGGGCAGATGCGGTCACCAAGCCTCGTGCTCTTTTCTGTTCTGGGATCGCGGTGCGGAGCTTTCCCCCCAGCCACCGCCGGTTCGTTTCCGAGGGATGGAACAAAAATGCAGCATGCCCTTGCGGGGTGGCGCACGTGCGGTCCTTGGCGTTCTTATCAAAATGAAGCTGTTTGGTTTCAGTGGCGGATGAGCGGTGAGGAGGAGGTCATTTCGGTGTAGAGGAAAAGGGGATGCTGCATCTTTTTCCTGACCTGCTGGGTTTCTGGTCTTGAGTTTCCTTGCTCGCTGAGTGCATCCGCCTAGCCGCCGGGCTGGAAAGGGGCGCCTGTGCCTGCTTTCCTCATGGGTCCAGCAACGAGGACAAGTGTCTGGGGGTCCTCTCTCCTCCACAGTGTAGCAAGTTCTCAGGAAAATACAGTTGCTCTCTTCCTCCTAAGCTCTTCCAGTCACCAAGTCCTTCTGCGGCTACTTCGCCCAGGGCACCAAATGCACCGGCGTTATCTAATTAAGAGCCTACAAAACTGTCTGATTACAGTTTTGAATGTGAGACATTTATGTAATTTAAATGTAAGGTACAAGTTTTAATTTCCAAGTTTCTTCTATTATATTTTTATTAAAAAGAAAATAATTTTCAGATTTAATTGAATTGGAATAAAAAAAATACTTCCCACCAGAATTATATATCCTGGAAAATTGTATTTTTGTTATATAAACAACTTTTAAAGAAATATTATCCTTTTCTCTCTAAATACGGGGAGTCTTAGCATAATGACAAATATTTATAATGTTTAAATTAATGGTACTTGCTGGATCCACACTAACATCTTTGCTAATATCTCCTTGTTTCTTCCAACTTACTCCTACACTACATTCTACATCCTCTTTCTAGTCTTTCATCCAGAATATGCAACCTAAAATAAAATTGGTGGTGTCTCCATTCATTCTCCTCCTTCCTTTCTTCCCAAGCCTGGTCCTTCCAAGGTTGGACCCTGTGGTAGCAGAGTGCCCCGGGCACAGGCTGAGGGGCTGCAGGTGCATCTGGACTGAGGGAGGGTGTGTGGAGCCGGCCATCCGTTGTTTGTAGAGGAAGCGCTGCTGCGGTGTTAGGAGGAGCTCACTCTGTATCTCTGCGTGAATGGAGACTGTAGCCGGATCCTGACTTTGGCTTTTACTGAGGGTGGAGTAGGTGACAGCAGCGACAGAAATAACTCTGGGTGTCCTCCTGGCAGATAAGATACCTCCAATGTCGTGAGTCTCGAATCTCTTTTCAGGACTTAGGTGTATCAGCCAAATTATTTGTACTTAACCCACCCAACCTATATAGCCAAGGACCCGAAAGAAATTAGAACCTGTAATAGGAATCAGAGAATTAAAAATGGTTATCTAAAAATTCCAGATTTAACACACCCCTCTATTTCAGTCTGCCAAGTCTCACTGCCACTAGGTGGTTTCTGAGTGGAGTATTTTTTCAGAGGAACTTACTGAAAATGCCACAGACTTGTAAAATGTGAGATGGAGAAACTCTGAAGTTGTGGCTGTGTTTGAGAAGCAGCGTGCCCTCGAGTCTTACGTGAGCAGAGCAGTAATTGAGAAAATTGAGAAACTGGGAAGAGGGAAGTGACTGGGGCTGGCTGGAAGAGCCTCCTGAGCACGGATGCTGCCCCGGCCTGGAAAGCATCGTCTGCTTTCCTTTTGTGATCTGTCCCCAGAGGCTTCTCAGCATGACTGGATACCCGGTGCCAGGGCAGGCATGGCCCAGCGGCCCTCGAGCGGGGCGGTCCCTCAGGACTCACGGCGCAGGCGTGTCCAGAGCCCAGCTCAAGGGGTGTCCCCGCCTCCTCCCCCCTTGTTGGGAAAAGGCAAGCAGGCTCAGTCGTAAAGGAAGCTGTGTCCAGCAATCAGCCTCTTATATCAAGGAGCTATTACAGGGCCCTTAAAAAATAAAAAAATTCAAACTCCCATTTTCTTCATGAAATAATTGAGTTTACAGACTGAAAAATGGGTTCTTCTGAGTTTTACTTGCTTTATTCTTCTTAGATGCTTAGACAACAGACTTCTCAAGCTCCTAAGACAATGCAAGGAAGAACCCCTTGTCCGTGCAAAGCACTTTATCAGGAATTGTATAGCTAGTATGTGGCTGCTTACCCGTGGGCTCGTGGGGCTGGATTATCTGTCTTCTGTAAAGTGGCTGTGGTGCCTTCTGTGGTCTGTTTTATTTGGGCTGAAGAGAGGTGAAACCTTCTGAAAAATTTGGGAGCAACCATAATGATTGTTTCTAACTAGGTAGTATTCCTGATGGAATACTACCTTGTTCATCACTGAACTAGAGCTAGGGCCAAGACGCTGCCACAGAAATAACAGCGACCCAAAGGTAGCTGATGAAAGGGATTGGTGACTAGGACACCTTGTGTGAGCATATGGACCGCTTTGCACCTTGACAGAGGGACTAGCCGTCAGATTCTGGCTTCTGAGCATCCAGGCCCGGCTTGTGATGGCGATCTGGTAGACAGACTGAGGCATCCGAGGCGAAATCTCACGAGTCTGAGGTTTCTGTTGGTGTTGGAGAAGCTCGAGCCTTACACGGTTAGAACTATCCCAGGCCTTCAGCGCTGTCAACCTGAAACTCAGTGAACTTTGCCCAGGTCCTCACGTGTTGCATTTAGAGCTCTTTGATCAGATGATGTTCTCTCTCGTCCATCAGGCCATGTCCAACGGCTGCATCCCCTCCTCAGATCACCCCCCCCCCGTTCCCTTCCCCTTGCTCCTCCCCCTCCCTGCTCACCTCTCTGGCCTCCTGCAAACCTCACCTAGTAGCTTTAGTTTGAAACACATTTGCAGGGTTCAGATGACCTCTTCAAAAAACTACCTCCTCAGAATGAGGTAATGAGTAAGTTATTTAAAGTATGGAAAGTCAGGAGCTCTAGACCATGAAGATGACTTAGGCCTGTAACTTTTATGTGTTCTTGTATCTGATCACTCTCACCGTGTCTGAAGGACGCTAAACGTTGAAGCGGTCATGCTGCAAAAATGTTGGAAAGCGGTGCCAGAACCTGTTGAGGGGTACGTTTCAGAGTCGTGACCTTGTCGGGTGCATGGGGTTACAGAGCGACGGTACCACTTCACCAGCAGCGCTGTCTCCGCAATTCTCAGTAGGCCTTGCAAGATAGTCATCTTCACCATGAGTCGGCCACAGCTTTGCCACACGCACAGATGCTCCTGGAGAGACTGTCCAGCGAAGCAGGCGGAGTGCGTATCCATTTTGCAAGCTTCTTTGTCCAAGTTCAGTTGGCATTGTCCGTGCTAGACCGTCAGCACCTTGAGACTGGCAAATTCCAAACTTTTAGGTTATTCTTAACACACACACATACACAAGCAGCCGGGGCAGGTTGACAATGAACCTCAGCAGCAAGCAGCTCGCGGGTCATACGCTGAAGCGTTCTAGGTGGGGCTGGAGAAAAACACCTCGATGACTTGCCAAATGATTTTACTGTGCCTTCACGATGCAATAAAAAAAATTTAAAAAAAAAAAAGCTAAAATTTTAGCAGAAATCAGTGATTTGTGAAGAGAGCAACCACTCTGGTCTAACTCAGCTGTGTTACTATTTTTTAGAGTGCAATTTAGACAGCGAAGATAAATGCACTACAGAGTTTATAGCCAAAATCACATTTTAAAGAAATGAGAACACACAGGTAAATTTTCACTGAACAGAATTATTTTTTTAAAGCACATAATCCCTAGGCTAGTCAGATATATTTATCACATAGAGCAACTAGGTTGAAATTATAGTTCAGTGACATTTCTAGAGAAACCTTTTCTACTCCCATAGGTTCTTCAAAGCATGGGACTTTTATATCACAGAAATGTTTGACACAGTCTGAGAAATTGCTGTCGATTCCGGCGGAAGTACTGTGCGCTGGGCGGCGATGGCCTTGGCTAAGAAAGGGGGAAATGAATGGGATTTGACGTTTTTCGTTTCCAGTACTGCTGCGAACCTAGACGCTGACTTTCTTCAGTTTGAAATGTAAACTTTTCTCCCAGGACCTGTTTGCAAGTTAAGCAGGACCGTGCTGCTAATACTGACTGGGATGCTCTGGGGGCCTGGTGGGGTCCCCGTAGGCTCACTTATGAGGGGGCGCTGGAATAATAAGCTGCCAGCAGGTGTGGTTTGCCCCTGTCTCCTTCCTTGCCGCCCCTGAGAAAGGGGGGTTCTGCACTCGGGGCGTTCTGCAGGCGTTCATGAAGGCGTGTGGCTTAAATGCATGTGGGCTGAGCCCCCCCAGGAGAGCAGTAGCAGCTCTGACTTGCTTGTCGACCAGAGAAGGCCGTGTCCGGTGCGTTCGTGGTCCCTGTTGCTAGCTCTGGCGAGATGCAATTGCTGCAGAGACTCGTTTTGCTCCATACACGAGACAGGAAGCTTTGCTTTGTTCTCAGATAACCCGTTTTCACTTCTATGTGGGCAAAGACACTCAAATTGAAACCCAGTCCTAAATCTTGTCACTTGTGGGCAGTAATTAGCAGTTGCTATCAGGTATTTTTCAGGTAGAAGAGGACAGAAACTTAAGTCACAATCTTCTGTGAAGGTGACCGTGCTTTACTTAGAACAAATGGGGACAGCCGGTCCCCACCTCCATAAAGTGAGGAAGTAGATCTCTTATTTCAATGTCCACACCTTCACCTGTTTTACTAATCCAGCTCTTTGTTTCGTGAAAATGAAACTTCATTTAGCTGTTGTGACTGATTTCAAAGAAACGGCCAGTTGTGCATGAGGACACAAGCCCGTGCAGCCAGTATTGTGATGCTTTTTTTTTTTTAAAAGAATTCTATGAAGTTCTCTTTAAAAACAAAGAACCGAAGTGTTTTATTATTCACATTAGAATCAAAAACAATATGTCTGCGCACACCCTCCGCTTCTCCTACCAGGCCAGGCTGTTGTCCACACCACGAAGGGCCGATTCTCAGCCGATTCCTACACAGGGAATCAGGCATGAGGTCACTTCAGAGGTGACAGAGGCAGGGTTCTGGGAGGGTCGGGGAGGTTTGTTTTGAAAACAACTGTTGCATCTGAGTGTTGTCTTTTTTAACCGCGTGTTTCGTGTTTCGGAGTATGAGGAACATCGAGGGAACCTCAGGCCAGCATAAATAAGCAGCAGGCTCGGTCGAGGCGTGAGTGTGGGGAACATGGACCAAATTGGGGGGGGGTGCATCTGAGGGTAGGGAGCATTCGATGTGAGGGTAGGAACTAAACTATTACCTGACAATGTAAGAGTGCAATAGTGTACTTTCTATTCGAAGCTGTGAACGGTTTTTTTAAGAAATCATTCCTAACACATCTGTGTGTGTGTGTGCGCGCGTGTGTGTGTGCACCATAGCTGAGGGAAGCCAGCTATCAACATGCCTTTATATTCATGTTAATCACCAACTTCAGTGGCTAATCTTTGTCGTTGATCTTCATGTTCTACTAGTTTACATGCAGGGGTGGGTGTGTTTACGTGCGCGTGCTGTGCCCTTCCCCCTCCTTCCTTTGAAATTGAATCCGGGTCCTCTTTCCTTCAGGGAGTGATAGTCTCTTTGGCCACAGTGTCTCCCGATTCGAAGGACTCAGTCAGTCATTGACTTGTGTGGTTAATCTCGTGTGGGTTGTACACCCCTCCCCCCCCCCTTCCTCACCAAGCAATTGCTGCTTCTTCCCAAAATGGGCAGACGACTCATCAGGTGATAGAATTTGTCCTTCTTCAAAACGTAGCCCTTAGAATTCTATTCAGAAGTTACGGTTGCTTTTCAGTTTAGACCAAAAAAAAAAAGGAAAACCACCTCCCCCACTCCCACCCCCATTTCATTTTCTTCTTGGTTTGAGGACAACTCTTCCCCAGGGAGAGGAAAAGGAAATCCTCGGTCTGAACTGCAGTGAGTTAGTGGATCCGGGTTTACCACTCGACACCTATGGCGATTCACATACGTACACATTCCTCCTCTTTTTGCCAAAGGTTAGCATTTATTTAGTTCACTTCAGTTCCACTCAAGCATTGAAAAGGTTCTCAGTCTGGGGTGTGCCCAGTGAAAAGACGGGGACTTTTTAACCGTCCACAGACCTCTCTGTACCTGCTTTGCAAAAACTATAATGAAGTAACTATTTTTAAAGCTTATTTTTCAATTCATTAAGAAATTTATTTTCAGTCAAATGGATGACGTCTCCCTCTTTTCCCTTACCCCTCGATGTTTGCTTGAACCTTTTTTTATTTTTAAAGAGAATTCTTCCCCATCCCTACTTCTTGACACTTTGGTTCTCTTTCCTGCTCAGGTCCCCTTCATTTGTACTTTGGAGTTTTTCTCATGTAAATTTGTACAATGGAAAATAGTGTTCCGTTTGGAAAGCATGGAGAATTAAATTTTAAAAAAAAGATAGCTGAAATTCAGGTTGGAGAAATTTATTTCTGTGTAAAGTTATTTAAAAACTCTGTATCATATAAAAGGCAAAGTTCTATGTACTTGATGTGAATATGCGAATACTGCTATAATAAAGATTGACTGCATGGAGACGTCTGCATCGAGATTCTTTTTCGAACTCTGTCACGTTCAAGACCGGCAGTGAGTTTCCACGGTTCTCCCGGGCAACGAGGGACTGAGAAATCCACATTCGGTTTCCTACATGTCAGTCCCTGCTTGTTGGGGAGACACTGCTCTGAGAAACATCTTTATTTTCAAAAGTCCAGATGATCGCTTACCTGTTGGGGTGGTGACGCCTCTCCAGTGTCATACAGGGATGACACCAGATGCCCCCCCCCCGGGGCCTCAGCTGGCACACGTGCTGTCACATAGTAAGGAAACCTGGTGTAGTCCCCCTTCGGTTTGTGTCCTGCAGAGGTTGTTTGACAACC
Organism: Uropsilus gracilis; assembly: GCA_004024945.1. Taxonomy (NCBI): domain Eukaryota; kingdom Metazoa; phylum Chordata; class Mammalia; order Eulipotyphla; family Talpidae; genus Uropsilus; species Uropsilus gracilis. The sequence goes on along the minus strand of PVHY01004854.1, from coordinate 648 downwards.
TTCAACACATTTTCTGTAGGAACATGTAAGACATCTCAAACTATGCACTTAGGTGCCTGACTGCATTTTTTGAGATGTGAGTGACCCGGCTAAATTGATTTGGTGCCCAATGATATGTCCTAAGGTGTGAAAGAATGTCACATGTCAGATGTCTTCGGACTATTTCAGATCACCCGAAAGAGTAGTAAAGACTTTAAAAAGCTCACCTGGAAATGCAGTTCCAGAATGAGAGAACAGAAATCTTAAGAATGTGAGTGTGGTTTCTGGTCTTCGTGCCCTTACAACTCACCATAAAGACTGTCAGGACAGGCATTTCTCTGAACTGCAGATTCCTCATCTGAAAACCTGGTTGTGTAGGGATACTTGTTCCCAAAATCTTGACATAACAGGATAAAGGGCCTTATTTTGTAAGGCTATTTTGAGTTCCTGTTTCCACTCAAAGACCAATAAAAAGTACTCAGTGGGAGGGGGAAAGGTGCTAACGTTTCCTTATAAGTCAGCCCAGGATGATGACCCCCTTGCAGATGGACGCGCATCGCAAAGAGCCCTTCACAGGAGCTCGGCCGCAACCGAGCAGGGGGTGCCAGCTGGGCCACCTCGAAGAGGTCAGAGCAGAGATTCCTGAAGAGAATCTGTTCTAAGTCGCCC
>PVHY01004853.1:13311-88800 GCA_004024945.1 Uropsilus gracilis | reverse complement strand
AGGCGGGGCAGGAGGGCCCATGGGAGGAGGGGGAGTGGGGAGGGCAGGAGTGGGGAGGAAGGAGGGTGGGAAGCGGGGGGAGGCCATGGGGAATATAGTTGAAGGGTAGCTGTGTTCTATTCTTTGAGAAGTGTCCTGGGCGACTTATAATGTGGTCTTTCATTGACTCCTAATAGCTTCTGGAACTTATCTCACACTCTGACCAAAACTTATATTTCCCTCAGAAACCCCATAGAAAATCTTCGGGGTCATGAGCCTTATTGAGTAACCTGGTTCCTCCACAGACTCATACTCATAGTCATGGTGTGTGTGTGTGTGTGTGTGTGTGTGTGTGTGTGTGTTGGGAGGTTGTGTGTGGAGTTCTTCGTTGTTGCTTACCCTTGGCGGGTTCTCCTTTGCTCCTTTTTCAGTGTCTTACTGTGAAATTTTTGGGGTGCTGGAATATATCTCTCTGCTGTCCTGCGTCCAAACCAGTACACAGGACATATATTTTTCCTGAGATCATCATGAAGACATGTCCAGCTCATCTTCCTACGTTGGGACTCCCAGAGAAGGCTGTAGGAAATGAGAAATCCTTGAGTTTCGGGGTTCTGAGGTAGATAGAGCTTGTTGTAAGTTGTAGCAGGTTTGGAATTGTTTCCTTCTCAAATTTCATTCCCCTTTCTCACCAAGATTCTTGAGCACTCCGTGAATAAAATGGGGTGTTTTTTTAATCCAAAATGCTCTAAGCATAACATTTTGAGCATCAATGAAGTCTCCATTGCAAGCATATGTAAACTCCTGAATTATCCAAAAATTCTAATAAAGTTTCATGAGAATCCTTAAAAAAAAATCCTCCTGGGGCCTCTGCTGACATGAGTGCTATGTCTCAAAAGTTTGAAGAATTTCTATCTTTATGTGAAATTATGGTGACACTTGCCATCTCTTCCTGTTCAATATTTTGTTTTTATTCTTGACAGGTAAAATTGTATATAGTTAAGCAGTACAATTTGATGCTATGTTGTTAAATGATCACCACAATCAGCTATTAAGCATTTCTATCACCTCTCATAGTTACCTTTTTTGTGTGTAGTAGATATCATGTCATTTTCAACAACATGGATAAAACTAGGAAGGACAGTTTGCTAAGTGAATCAACGAGACAGAAATACAAACAAACATCATATCCTTTATTTGTAGAATCATAAAAACAAAACAAAACCAAAAAAAATTGAACGGATAGTAACACAAAATAGAATGGTGGTTATCAAAGGATTGAGGTGGTAGACAAAGGGCAGATACTGATAAAAGGGCAAAAATTCACTAATAAGCTACAGAAGTTCTGTAAACCAACTGTACAGGATGATAACTCTATTTAGTAATATCTCTGAATATGCTTGAATATGCTTGAAATTTGTTGAGAATAGATTCAAGTGTTCTTGCTATTCTATTTTAATTTGTGCTTTATATTCCATCAAGATGAACTTTTAAAAAAGTATTCCTCACCATTTACAGAAAATTCAATGTGGGTATTAGGACAACCTTTAGTATCATACTTCGTCAATCAATGCAAAGTTTGATGCCATACTGATATTACCCCACGGTCCTGGCACTTGGGCTCTGAGATGCTACTTCAGAATCCGTTAGTGAATCAGTGGAAATTCATTGTCAGGCTCATGGTAGATACAATGTATGAACCTAAAAACCTTTTCTCTAACTTGAGCCTGTCTTTGCTAGACTAGTCTGAAGGTTAGGGCATGACTCCTCACACCAATACTAGCTCAGTGCAGAGTTAATGTCCCTCAGCAGGGATTTCTCATAGTTGTGTTTATTCCTTCTTTAGTTTTTCCATGGCTGATTTGAGGCCCAGGAAACAGCACCCTAAGCTTGATTTTTTTTCTGTCTCAAAGGCTGCGGACACCAGATCTGTGAATAAGTTAAGGAGAATTGACATCTTTGTAATATTGTTCCCTTAAATAAACATATTATACTGCTCTCTTTGGGACTTATCTTTCTCTATCAGGAAATATTTTAGTTGCCTCCATCAATATCTTATACAGTGTTGTAAGGATTCATTTTAGGTACATTTTAGATATTGTTGCTCTTGTGAATAGTATACTACTAATGATAGTGGTATATTATGTGTTCACATAATAATGGTATATTATATGTCCTAACTAATCACTGATTTTGTGTAACCAGGCCTCTGATTTGATATAGTTAATACAGTAGCTTTTAGATGTTCTCTTAAATGTTTGAATAATGTGTTTGCTTTTTACTTAGACTAAGGAACTGGGGGTGGGAAAGAGTGACTTGACATGACAATGACCTTAGGCAAAGCAGCATCCAGAAAAACAGAGGTGTTTAGGGAACTTGTCACCATCTAGGGCAAGATTCAGTGTCAAGGCAATTAGGGAACAAAAACAACCACCATCAGGCACCTAGCCAACTGCTCACAGTATGTAGACACCAGCAAGACTGAGCTAGGATGGGCTTCCTCCCTTGGATCCCCTCTTGTTGTCAGGAGTTTCTTTTGCTGCAGTAAACCTACTTTGTTGCTTCTGTGCTGGTGTGGCATCTGTTATTCTTCAGCTTTCGTACACACCTAGGCCCACGGACGCTGCCTCTTCTAACACTACTGTGTTTTCTTAAAGTTAAATTCCAATTGTTCATTTCTAGCATATAGGAAAGCAACGGACCTTTGTTATCTTTCTATCTCCCTTCCCCTCCTATGATTGCTTGTTAGCTATTAAAAATTTGGTTGGCTCTTTGGGATTTTCTACATCATCACAGCTGTGAGCAGAGGAATTTTATTATTTTTCCTAATTTTTATGTCTTTGTTTACCTAATTAACTACCTTTGACTTCCAGCATGATGTTGAATAAGATGCATGAGAAGGGACCTTGCTTTCTTCTTTCTAATGTTGGTGGGACAGCATCTTATTTCGCTCCATTAAACATGACAATAGTTAAAGTTTCCTCAACTTGAGGAAGTTCCCCTCTCTCCCTTGTTTGCTGAGTTTTTAATTATGACTAACTCTTGGATTTTATCAAGTGCTTTTTCTACCTCAAACTATGATCCTATGATTTTTCCTCTTTGACTTGTTGATGTGGACAACAAAAATTTATATTAAAGTACTGCTTGTCTTCTTGTGAAATTGTGATCAATAGCAAATGCATACTTTGGTCATTTGAATGATTGAAACATATGTTTCATGTACATATTTGGTCTTCATCTATGGTTCTTGGGAGTTGACTGTGTTGAGTGATAAAGGCTTCTCTTGTTATACTAATGGTTTCGCTCAGGTGAAACACCAGGGAATGGGGGCTTGTAGCCAGGGAACCAAAAAGAATAGAGGGTGAAACTCAATCCCACCCCACTTACTTCCCTTCCCACCCAAAACAAAAATGCTGGCCCTTTTAACATTACTTTGCATATTTTAATTATAGGACAAGATTGGTACTATTATCAGTTTATTTCTTTGTTCATACCTTGTATTGTTTTTATATACATGACTGTGTCCTGCTGTACATTTATATACAGATTTGTGGTAACATAACCTTGTATTTTTGTATACTTTACTGGGAATGCTTTTAATATTTCACATTTTATGTATATTTGCAGATGGTTTTGCAATATGGAGATTCCATTTTTATACGTTTGTTAAACGTTATTGCCATGAACTTGTGTTAAATTTCTATGTCTTTTATTTTTTAACCCCTGTACATATCAAATGCTTCCCCACTCCCACCTGTTAATGCAGTGAGTTCTGATTTATTTTTAGGGTGGTATCTTTACATTCCTTGACTATACCCTACTAATTCACCACTATATCATGTATGCAATGAAGTTATTTAAGATATTTGGGGTTTTTTAAGAGTGAGCTTGACTCAGGTATTCTTTTTTCCACACATACTTGTCTGCTCTTTTTGTCAAAGAGAGTTAGCCCATTAAAGTAGATGAGTAATTTTGCACCTGTTTGTTTGGATTAGAAGAGTTTATACCACATTTGGTATGCTTACGTAAACTTCTTTTCTCCTTCACCATTTGGTATAAGGTACCTCTAAACTTAACTGATCTGGAAACATTAGGAGGGTGCTTTGGGTTTTAACTGCTATTTTATTTTGTCTTCTTAGATTAAATTTTTACTTTGTTACAGACATATTTAATCATTTATATGTTATTATATTTCAATCATCTTTTTTAAATTTAAAAGCATTCTCTTTATACTAAAATTATATTATCGCTGAATTTCTCAACAACATGCAACAGTACAGAGGGTGAAGACATACCTGGCACTCAGCAATGTTCATTAGAAATAAGTCTCATTGAAAATTAGACAGTTTATTAGATAATCAAAGTGAGAATTTGAACCCAAGAGGCACAGCAACAGATTTCACTTGGTAAGAGTTACTCCAATACACACAGGCTTGAATTTAGTTTACATGTGTAGGAACAGCGAGTGAGTCATTGATGTTAAGAATGTAATTTTTCTTTGATAGGAAGGACTTCTAGATCTAATTTTTTTTCTGACCTAAAGATGTGCTGATGTTAGAAGAAAGCAGTGCAAGATGTAATCTCTTCCTTTTGAAATACACTGTGGAGATGCAAAGGCTGGGTACACATTGTTAAATAGTCTTTATCTGGCCCCTTGGTCATCACTTGAAGTGAAAAGACCGGCTTTACCTTCAGGCAGCCAAATTCATGCATAAGCCGCAGGATTCAGGCTATTCAAACTTTAAGTCTATGGAAAGGACTTTTCTCTCTTGCCTGCTAGACCTGGGACAAGGCTTCCCAGAAAAAAAATTTCAATATATTTACAGCATCAACAATCTTAGTAATGGAAGAAACCTGATCAGATTAAGGTTTATTTTAGTGATGACACTGTATACTCTATTAGAAGAAACATAACTATAATAGTGTGAACTCCAGAGAAAGGGAGGTTTCAGGTTTCCTGCCCCAGCCAAGGAAGGGTGGAGGTGGACAGTGAGAAAAGACTGGAAAGAAGGGACTTGAAAGAAGAGGAAGATGAAGGCTGGAAGAGACACGTACGGCAGAGAGACAAGTGAAGAAGCAGCGCTTGCTCCTCAGTCTTGGACTTGCACCAGGGACTTGGGGGAACAATAAAGGAGACACTTGAAAGAGACAGAGATGTGGGGGAGAGACCCATGGGCTGCTGAGAATAGCAGACTTTATCTTGACTTCTATTTTTATTTTGCGCTTTTCCTTTCAGACTTGCCTGGCCCCATCTGTCCCTTTCCTATATTTTCCCTCCAGTAGGAGCCTTAGATTTGGGTTTCAGTTGCTCTGAGTTGGGCCAGTCCTGTTTGGCTGGGCACATACCCACAAGAGGATGGATAACTTAAGGCGTTTCATTGGAAATGATCTTAACTATACTCTTTTTCTTCTCCTCTCCATCATAGTCTAATTGTATTAAAGTTCTTTCCTATTGAAGGTCTTATGCACTGAGAGTATGTTTTGTCTATATGTGGCAGATAGCAGAACCCATTTAGAGCAGGCAGGTTTGGAGGGGGTCTTAGGGTGCTCCTCACTCTGCCCTGTAACATAACATCTGTTAATTTTGGGTAGTAACGTTGCAGTCATTAACTATCACCGTCCTCATCAATCTACTCCACTAGAGGCTGCGGAACTGTAATTTTATTACTATTTTGTGTTTTTATCAACTATGATCATTCTCTAGGTAGAAACATTTTCTCCTATTTATTCTCCTGATGTAATGGCAGAAGTATTTATAGTATTCCCTTAGAATGTTAAATGTCTTATGCAGGCAGAATTTTATCTGAATTATATCACCTCTTGGTTTCTTTTATAATTTGATAATATATATATAGAAAGTATTAGAGGTATTTTTGAAGAACTGACTTTCATTACTTGGTTGTACTGATTTCTAATTCATTTCCACATTTATCTTCATTATTTTCTGACTTCTAATTATTTGGGTGTAATATGTAGTTCTTTCTGTAGCTCTTGAATCATTTGGATGTTTATTTTTTTTTCTCCTAAATCCTTTTAAGGCTATAATATCTGAGTTCCAGTTGGGCTGTTTCTTACAAGTAATACTATAATGCACTAGTGTTCAAAAATTTTTTAAATTGAATAAATCAGTCATTATACTCTTAGAATTTTTGTATATATGAGCATGTATGTGTGTATATGCATGCATATATAAAAGGGTTAAGTTTTACTAAGACTGAAAGTGAGGTTTCACATAAAAAAACAATGTAAACAGTGATAATATTCAAGGATTATTTAGGAAACAAATCTCTGAATACATGACTCAGAGAATTCAGCCCAGGTAGTTGTTTATTCAAGAAGTCACTCAGGGAGCGTAGAGCAAGACACTGTTTAGCAACTCAAGTAAGGTACTCCTATCTGTAGGCTAGAGAAACAAAGATCAATGGTGTTGTTCCTGAAGGAAATTGGAGGATGAAAATAGTATAGTCAGTGAAGGAGAAGTTACCTGCCTTAGAGAGGAAAAGGGTAAAAGATTCGGGGCACTTTGATCTTCCCGTGCTCTAACTTACACTTATTGCCACTTCCTGGTTTAACTGTGCTGGCATCCAGCTCTTGGAGAGCATAGAGTGAGATGAAGTCAGACATTTTATAGCAGAGAACAGAGCATGAGGACCTGATCTGAGTGAATGTTATGTCCAGGGTTGGCATGCCTCATAGAATAAATAAAAAAAATTCATAATTAAATTGATACCAGATAGTTTTTTTTTTAATTACTGTTCATTCATGATAAAAAGATGTTTTGTTTTGTTTTAAAGATGACTGTCCAGAGCCTTTGGGATGATCACCACAGGATTTTTATTTTTATTTATTTATTTATTCATTTATTCATTTATTCATTCATTTATTTATTTATTCATTTATTTATTTATTTATTTATTTATTTGTTTGTTTGTTTGTTTGTTTGTTTGTTTGTTTGTTTGTTTGTTTGTTTATTTACTTATTTATTTATTTATTTATTTATTTATTTATTTATTTATTTATTTATTTATTTATTTATATTTTGACATTAGGTCTATGTTGCCCAGGGTGGTCCTGATCCCGTGCACTCAAGTGATCCCCAGCCTCAGCCTCCCAGGTAGCTGGGATTATAGGCTCCTGCCACTATGCCTAACTGCTTTTTTTGAGACCAGGTCTTGCTATGTTGCCCGGGGTAGTCTCGAACTCCCGAACTCAATGGATCCCAAGCCTCTTGCCTCCCAGTGCTTGGATTACAGGCATGCGCCACCACACCCGACTCATGATAAAAGATATGTTAACAGATAGATGATATCTATCAAAAATGACAAGATAAACTAGTAAATCAATAAAAGTATTTTTAAAACTTAGCAAGTATATGATTAATTAATAAGCATGTACTTTCTGCAGAAAGAGCATGAAAATATGAAATTAAACAAATATGACTTGTAAATTACCCTACAAAATAACTGTTCTATTAAATATTTAATAAAAATAGCATATCTAGCTATTAATTACCAAAAATCTAAGTAAATATAGAATAATCTTATGTTCATTTAGTGAGGTACTTAGCAATAACATGTCAATTCTCCACAAATTCAATATACACTGTATGTTAGTACCCAGTCCTTAAAAAGAAACAAAAAAGAAAAAGTAGGTTTTGTATGTGAAACTTGATAAGCTGGTCCTAAACTTTTATGTTTTTATTTTTATTGAAGTGTAATTAGCATGCATTATATGGTGATTCATTTTCACATTTGCAAAATGTCTCCACAATAAGTTTGACATCCATCACTATACATATGTATTTTTTCCTTGTGAGAACTTTTAAGATTTACTTTTAGAAACTTCCAAACATGGGTTACAGTATGATTAGTTACTGCTGCCATGCTATACATAGCATGCCCATGACTTACTTATTTTATAAATTTACAGGTTATTACCTGTAAATTTACTTACAAATAGCCAAGAACAGTATATACACTCCTGATTTTAAAAAGACACATATACAAGCATTTACCACTATCAAGCATTATTTTTTAAACTATGAACATTAAAAATATGATTTGTTAATAGGCAAATAGAACTGAGAACACTCACTTACCCATGAACTGCTGATTATTAAAAACGCCACACTAAAAAAGTGACTAAAGAATAATTTTTTACTGATATAATTCTAAATCTTATCATGCCTTTATACTAAGACAATGGAAACATTAGATAGCCAAATCAAAATATAAAGCAGTTGGGACACTCAATCCCTAACATTTGACACAATACTTAATTCTAGAGGGAGTGAAAAACTGTTTATACATTGTGTTAATTTTCAAACTTTTATCACAGTTAACAAAAGGAATTTGTATATCCTATTGACTAGAGACGCCAACATGCATTAAATATTTAGAAGGTAAGGACTAAAAAATCAACGGGGGATACCATTCAGCTGAGTCATAGAAGGGCTGGGGGTGATATGCACTGAAGAAAAGAAATGGAAGTTTCTTCAGCTCCCCGGTTCCCTGTTTATTTGGGCTGCATAACATTATGCACGTTCACTGGCTCAGAGTAGTATATGGGGAACACTGCCTTGAGAGAACCAGTAATCTATTTCATCCTCTTCTGCACCAATTTCTGCTGACCTGTGCATCTCTGGACCTTAAGGAAGTGTAACCTGGACAGTGGTGCTGTAGACTAATGACTAGGGGGTACATGCTGATTATAGACACACTACAGAGAACCAATAAGACATTGCTGACTTGGAGGTAGTCGCAGATTGTCCCCATGTGATGGGACTAGAGTTCTTCTCCACAAGGGTGTTTTTACCATAGAGAAAACTGGGAATCCGTGTCACCTCCTCACCCCCCCCCCCCATGGAGGTATCCCACATATTCAATTGTTTATCACAGACCCTCTTGTAGAAGACTCTTCTTCAGGGGGTTAGAGTACTTAATGGACCAAGGTTGTGTGAGAAGTTGACATCGCTGGAACCATTTTAAAATGGAGCCATGACGAGTTAAGTCAAATTGTCCTATACAGACTGGGAAAACTATCAACATTCTGAAAAGTCATCAAGAATGAGAATATCTGTTTAAAAGTACTGATGAAGTGAACTTTCACTGCATGGCCCCTGCACCTGGTTATCTTTACCTTTGACTCTACATCTAACAAGTATCTCATCTATTACCTCATCCTTCCTCCATTAAAAACAAGCAAACAAACAAACAAACAAAAACACTGATACTTTAGTCCTTCTTTGGAGTATGTTTTGGGTTTCTGACCTGAACATGTTCTTCCTAAATTGCACTTCTCTGCTAGTCCCAAATAAGTACACTTTGGCTTTTTAATAACTTCCTGGATTTTTAAGTTAACAAGAAGACCTCTCCATTTGTTGTCAAAGCTGCTCTGAGAAAGGTCAGGAGGCAGAAAGTGATCCTGAGTCCTGATCCTAATTCCACAATGGGCAGGTAGCTTGGATGATCTCATTTCCCTTTTTGTTTTGAGAGTCTAAAAGTAACCATTTCTACTTGGCTTCATGGTCAACTATATTTACCCAGATAGTTTGGATTTTCCATGCACTAACACTCCTTTTACTGTATATATTATATATTAACCATTTTTGTCATTGATCATTTTGTGCACCATGTTTCCACATCCAAAGTGGTTACCTGATCAAAGGTAGAAGTAGGTTCATGAAACATTCGTGCAAGTCATCCCCATCCAAGTTGAGGGCAACTGTAAGAAAGCATATGGAGCTGAAATGAAGGCAGGTCAAGTTCTGGATATGAGAGATCCATGGATGAAATACCCACGAGTTCCCATCCTTCTCCAGTTCCCCTCAAAATGTGACCCTGTGAACTTACTTCTAAGTGATTCATACCATATTTCAGTTTAGAATATCAGTCTAAATCCCTTCCCACTGGAGTTCCAAAGACCATGTGTAGGGTGAAGTCCTCACACAGTTCCAGAGCACAACCTGCCCAAAGAGGTGGCAATTCATTCTCTTGAGGAACAGACAACACTGAAAGGGGAGATTGTAGCTGAGGTTATATGGTTAAAATGTTCTTAAATCTTAAGGAGCACACAAAAAAGGAACAAAACTTATCTGACACTTGTATTTGCAAATGAATAAGCACAACAGCCTTGGGATGAACTCCAGAACTAGCTGGAAACTGAAAACAAAGAGAAAGAAGTAGCAACCCAGATGGGAGCACCTTGAAAAAAAAACTGAATCCTGGCCCTTGACTCCTATTATAAACAGTCTTTTCTAATTGGTTCAGATGGATAGGACCTTCATTCAGTCCCATGGCCACTGTTACTACAATATCCTTATTTCTTTTGATCTTTGACCTCTCTTTCCTGAATTGCTTAGTTCCCTTTGACTCCAAAGGCTGGAGATATTAAAGTTTCCAAATAACTGCAATTTAAGGGATGCCAAATCCTTGGGAGTGGTTTATGGGAACAAGATGGTGATCTTGGGTCTCTTCACTTACCGGGGTCCTGGTAATTATTCTTACCCTCCTAATGGTGAGGCCTTGTGTGTTCTAACTCTTGGTGTCTGACATTCAAAAACCATGTAAAACTGATAATATAACAGGGGCTTCAACCTGCCCCAAACTCAGAGTCCTATGTCCTTCTCCCTCGTAGAGACACCTTCACACCTCTAACAACCTGTAGGGAGGGACTATGCTTACATCCAGCAGGAAGGAGCTACAGAAGGCTGAGGTTACCATCTTTTTACTCTTCTAAGGATAGAGAGGATGAAAGATCTGGCAGGGTCATGAGCTAGGAAGGGTCCCAGGACTAAAAATAAGATAAATTCACTGATGCTGTTCCCTTTGTTTTTATTGGGTTGGTAGACAAGAGGTTAAGTATGTTGAACTCTACTGCCATAATTCCCTTGGTCCATACAGTGGTTGCTATTTTATTTCTTTTCCCCCAGCCTGTGCATTTTTGAGCTATCTCTTTCCAAAACTGGAGACCAAGCAAGTCAGATTGGTGCTTTTGGCAGTTTCCATGAGATATTCACCCATGAGATGGTCAAAGGCATCTCATGCCACTGAACAGCAGCTGACTGGTGCTAACAACCAACAACAAGAAATGGACTACAGTCAGATGGACAAATGGACTTTAGCCTCACCCCTTGCTTTCCTTGCAATATGGTTTAATTCTTTTGTCCTTTTCAGCCAAGAGTTTAGTAACTTTGTCCTCACCATCCCCAGCCCTAAACCCTATGTAGACTTTTAGATCTGGCGACTCAGTCTTTCTCATATGCGCAGAGAGGTTTTCCCAGAGTTCTCAGTCTTGCACTAATCAATAAATACTAACTTTTTGCCTGCCATTACCTGTGTCTGTGGAGTCCTCTTTTTAATCTTGACCTGAGGGTTTTGAGAACTTTTTCTGGGGCTTGGCAGCACTCCATCCCTTTGATTTCCAGTGGGTGGAGCAGTAGACATGCTGTGTTGCTCACAGCTTATCCATCCGAGTTGTTGAAGGGTGGAATCTGCCTGAGAGGCCGCTGAACCCACTCTCTCATTGATGACCTCTCCAGATTCCAGATTTTACTATTACAGAAGCATAATACAGGCTCTAAAATGTCATGAGGATCACCTTTAACTTTGATGATCGAAAAATACGAGCAGCCTGGAAGGTTGGCTACAGTTTTAAACAGTCACTCTCTCTTTGTGACATTAGGAATTAATTAACTATAAATATCTAGTGTTGCAGTGACCTATTTGGTTTTTAATAATATGGTTAAAGTTTTGTCAAAAAGGGGGCAATAGGTCCAAAATGGAATCACCTGTGCTAAAACCACATCCCTAACTAGAGACTTAACATTTAATTTCAGTTTCAGCCCCTCCCAGAAATGTAACCTTTAACTGATTAATGGGAACTTGCTGATCAATATTAGAAAGGTAATTTGTCTGATAAACCCCATCCCCCACCCTCACCACCAAAGGAGGGAAGTTTGCCTGACACTTCTTTCATTGTCTTGCCCCCTTTCTGGCTATTCAAGTTTTCTATTTTGCACAACTCTACATAGCTCCTTTCCTGACTTCTAAGACGCGGTGCTGTGCAATTCATAAATCATTTCATAAAGCCAGTTAGATGTTTTAATGTACTCAGTGAAATTTTGAATTTTTAGTACTTTTTAAAAGGGCCTCATATCAACCACATGAATTCTTAGTATTTATGGAATTAATATTCTTAAAGGAAAGTAAAAGATTAGTTGCATAGGTAAGGGAAAACTTCAGAAAAATAGAAGAGGAAGTGAGAGGATTAAATATATTTTCTCTCCCATAGACCCCTCCTTCTTTTGCAGGACTCCTTGGACCTCTCCTTTGCTAGCCTAACCTTCACATTATTGGGCCCCCAGAGTAATAGGAATCCAGCCAATATGCAGGAAACCTGATGCAGATACCATGGCAGAAGTCAAACCTAGAAGCCACCTAGGACTCATTAGCATGCTAAAATGTATACCTCCGGTGGTGACTTGATACTAATGAGACACGCAACATTTGAACCATCTGTGCATGCCCCATTGTAGCCCAGCTATGCCCTAATACCTCACCCTGATAAACCAACCCCATAAAACAGACACCACCACCACCCCCGTTCCCCCATAGCTCTCATGCGAGAACTGGCTCAGGGCAGTTGCCCTTGTCCTGTTATGTGACCTCAATTGCTATGTAAACAGCTTGTTCATGATGCCAATTGTGTTTCAAACATCAGGCTCACCGGATCTGTGTAGGTTCCTTATTGGTTCCAGCAGTTACACAGACACAACAGACAGGGCCAGGGCCGGGACCAGAGGGACTAGGAGACAGGTAAGTCCCTCCCCCCCCCCATGAATTTACATATATTATCTCAAGCCTCTATCTCATGTTCTCTTGTCATGATGTTCTCATCCTGAGGGGACACCACTTTTTTATCCTTTCTCTCAAGCCCAGGTGAGCCCACTCACATGTGCACACACTCACCAGGTCACACAGTGATGGGGGTGGGGGGGGAAAAAAAAACACACAATAACCACAGGTGCTGGTTATTTGGGCTAATGGAGGAAAAAGCCTGACCGACTCATTGAAATCTATTAATGGTTTTTCAAAATTTGTAGGGGGATTAATCGGTCAAAGTCAAAGATCTTTCTGAATCAGTACCACTTCCTCTGTTGTCCCAGTTTTTGCTGCCCTTAATGCTTCTCTTTAAATCTTTCTCTTCTTGGAAAGAGACAATGATCATTTGGATGTGTGGCTGCCTCTGTTAGTGGATTCCCTGCACAGAGGGACTAAGGCATAGCTTTGTTAACTGGCAACAAATTACCTGTTGTATTTGAGGATACAGCTTTGTGTATTTCCTGCGCTAGCCTGAGTCCACTTCATTTGGCTCAGATTTCCTCCTACAAGACTCAATCACCTCAACAGAAGGTAGGTGGGAAAGCAGAAACATGATTACTGAACAATGGAGAATCTGCATAAATGACCATACCCCTATATGAAGGCAAAGAATCAAAAGTAGTTGGATAGACTCTGGGAACAAAGCAAATTTAAAAAGATGTTAAGTTGATAAATGTCAACATGGGAAGGTTAAAAAAAGACCGTATACTTCCTATTTTTATTGTCTTAACATGTGAAAACCCAGCTGTTCCTATTGGATCAGCAGAAATGCTGATGATGACATTGAGAAGTTGCCCAGGCCTCCTATTTACTAAAGGACCCTATTTGGACCACCCCTTTTAGGGAGACTCATTCTTGCATGAATCCACTGGGGAGTTATGTGTGGTGACACATCAATACGTGCTATTGGTAATTTGGGTCAGTCTTCTACTTGTTCCTTTTCATCTGTGGTTCCCGTAAAAAAGTCCGATAAATAAGGAGCACATTTTTTTAACTTCTTTTGATCTCCATATAAGCCCTTTGAGGAGAGAACATTGTGCAAATGAAAGGTTACTAAATCCTTATACTGGACAGCGTCAGTGGAGTATCCTGGGGAAAAGGCAACCAGTTTGGTTACAGTGCATCTTCTGAACAAAAGGATGTAATGCAGAAAGTGCACATACTGGAAAAACAACCTACAGTGTAACAAATCCACGCATCACTTTGGTTGACTAATGTTTTGATATATACAAAATCAACAGTTGATTACAGGAAATAAATTTGTTATTCCATTAATCACCGTAGGCCCTAAGTCGGCAAATGACTTGTGCCTTCCACATTCATCTGCCATGTTTTTCTCTGATTCATCTGTTATCTAATACCACCTTCCCTTTTTGTTCCTCTATCACACAAGTTCATTCCTTGTTTAGTTTGCTTAGAAAGAAGTCAAGTATTTTTGGCAAAGGATTCTTGAAAAGTTTCAGAACTGTCCTACTATTTCCTCTAGTTATATACAGGAGAACTTAAACTTTTCTCACTGGATGGACAATTATTCCACGTGTAGACAATTTGCCAGTAGCCTCACAAACCAAAAAGCAAAGTAAAGCTGATAAACTTGGACTTATTTATAGTTCCTCTCATCACAGAGGCAAAATACTGTTGTCACAGAGGGTAAAATACAATGTTGTCAAACTGAAGTAAAATATTTAGGGCATCCTTTGTCAGCTGAGGAGCACAGATGGCCTCTTACCAAAACATGCAAACAAACAAAGATGAGACAAACAATTTACAAAATTTGGGGACCAATAGGGCATCGTAGGCAATAGATTTAGCTTTTAAAGAGCTGGCAATTACATGATAATTCTCCAGATTCTAGGATTTGTTGCTAGAGTCTAAAGAGACTTTTGAATAAACTGACTACAATAACCACTCCCCCAGATTTAGAGATTCTAAAATGTGAAAAACATGATGTTAACACTTCCACTGTCAGATGGACCATGCAGGTTTCCAGGTTGCTCTCATTAAATGTTTCCATTCTTCACATTTTTGCTGCTGAATGGAACTTTGTTTCATCCATGGAGAGACAAACATTCTCTCTATGAATGCTTCAGCATCAGGGGTAGTCACATGACCTTTCATTAAGTACAAGTGCACTGGGAAGGTAGCCCCTCTCAGGAGCAGAGAACAAGATGCAATGTGGTGAGTGCTTGCCATCTTTCCCAGACTGCCATGGTAGGTGCTCAATAAGAAAGCAACTATTAGCATTTGTTATTAAAAAAAAAATCATGTTTCTTGCAATCCTACTACATGGGAGGTGCTTTTAAATCTTGGAACACATTACATTTTCAAAAGGATTCTCTAAAATCTCAGTAGGGAGGATTTACCTTTTACACTTATCTCTGAAATAAATTCTAGTTTCTCAATAGTGTGAGAATATTCTGCATGTATTGATGCATGATCAAAACCTCAGCATGATTGAGTGTTCAGGACTCTTTTACAGGTGCCATAGGAACCTAAAAACCTGGGATTTTCCTCTGGGGCAATGTAGGCTAAATGAGTTATCAGTGTTTTCTCCACCCTTCTGCCATTAGGCAACATGACCAGCACCTGTGGTATTGCACGCACTATGATTGCACACATCATGGGTCCAATAGGTGTGTATATGCACAAGTGGGCACACCTGAGCCTAGGAGAGCATGGCTAAAAGGGCAGCTTCACCCTGGGGGGAGGGGAACACAAGTCGCTAATTCCTTGCTGGCTGTTTTCCCCTGTTCGCTATTAAAAATCCTGTCAAGTTGGGGTTGGGCACGGTGGCTCGTGCCTGTAAGCTTCAGCCTATGAAGCAGCCAGAGCTAGGGATCGCGGTTCGAGTCCCACCTGGGGCCCATAGCGAGACCTAGTTCCAAAAAAGTAGCTGGGCGTGGTGGCGCATGCCTGTAATCGCAGCTACCTGGGAAGCTGAGGCAGGGGATTTAGTCTCTGGTACCCTGGGTAACGTGAGCCTGCGGTTCCACAGGCAAAAATAGCAAGACCTAGTCTCCAAAAAAAAAAAAAAATCCTGTCAAGCTAATACCAAGGGCACCAACCTTTCTCTTTAACCTGCTAGAACTGATGATGAACCTACCCAGATTGGGATGGTTGCAAAATAGGCAAGTATTGAGATAAGAGATGGCAGAAGGATGACAAATCATTCAGATCTTGACTCTCCAAAGAGACTCTGAGGTTGTGAGGAATTCAGCCTCAGTAGATGTTTGCCACACAGTGATTTCCCTGGTTTTTCCTCATCTCTAAATTACAAGGAGGCTTTAGTTATTGACCATCAAGGTAAGCTCGTTAATTGGTCATGTGTTCAGTGACCGATCTCAATATACTTCTTTAAAATTGTTTCCAACCCCTCCCTCCACTTCATCACTATCCCAAGAAGCAGCATTATCTATAATAAGTCTAATCAGCAGCTCATTTGGAACATATGTTCTGATTGTGGTAACAATGCGGTGTGGTGGGGGTGGGGCTGCAGTAATCAGGTATCTAAACTTCCCAACCCATGGCTCCAGGAAAAGGGATGAGTCCTTCAAGGTATACCTGCAGAGAGAATGCTCTAATCCAGGGAGGGGGGATTCTGGACTGTCTGAACACAGGAAAACGTTGCAGCCTCCAGAGTCAAAAGGAGGAGTTAGTTACCGTATGAAGTTCTGATTTGGATAGGAGGGCACGCTGGAAAGTATCTATGGGCAAAGTGCTGTGATAACAGGAAAGCAGTGGCACAGGACCGTTGCCACCAACAAAGCGGAGTCAATCAGCTGTCAAGTAAACCCCGGACTCAGGAAAGGCATCCTCAGAAAATAAAGGCCACAGATAATCCCTAATTGTGCTTCACTGTCATATTCACCTTCCTTGATCAGGACTGATTTTGGTACTTTGGTTAGTGAGTCTTGAGAAGAGTAGGTCTGATGTTCTGGAAAATCGTGGGTTCTACAACAGCTTGAACCAGAGTGCTAGTCCTAGCACTTTCACTTATTAGCCATGTGAACTTCATTTGCAACTATTTCTGATATGCTCTGTCTTGTAAAGCTGTAGGAATGAATGTTATGGGTATGAAGCATTTGGTAGAGTAATTGGAAAATACTAAGTCTTTAATGCTGAATACCTCATTATATGATCTTTTAGAACTGCAGGTGATACCACCTTTCCCCTGGCAAGATTTTTATTAATTCAGAAACTATTACAGAATAAAATATGTAGCACTGTAGGACAAATAATGCCAGATTAATCCACAATGCTGCTTAGCACGTAAGACAAAAGAGTCCTTTTTTTCTGAGCTGAGGATAAACTAACACTGAACATGGGAAAGTCTTCCAAAGTTGAATGCAGTACAGAAATTCTACAATGTGTGTCCAGGAAATACAGATTTCTCCCTTAAGAGTTTCCAAATTAAGCTCAAGTTAAAGTATTAGGATTTGGCTCTTCCACTCAGTGCAGGGCAAAGAGAGGCAACATAGCAATTTCTTAGCACAAACCCGCCTGAAGGGGGCATCCCTTCTTTCTCAGAAATTTCTTGAAGAGGCTGTGCATGAAAAAAAAAAAAACAAACAAACCTAGATTGTGTTCCCGGTTCAATGACATGTGAAGAGGAGCACAGGACCCCTGCCATTATTTCTTCAGGAGGGGTTTTCTCTGGTTTGTTAATGACCGTAAAAGTATCTCTTAAGAGCAGGCTTCCACTCCAGGGTTTTGGCCTTCAGTGTTGAGATGTATCATCTGCATAGCTGCCCTTTGCTCGCAAGTCACACAGCTTCATTTAATTTACCACCTAGTTTACATGTGTATCCCACCGAGGGTACTAGTCTCCCCAGCCCCCAAACCATCTCTCAGAATTTGTATCTTATTGTTTTCAGTCAGATACTCCCTCCCAGCCCCTTCTCCCAATCCTCCCTGCCTCCTTACTCCTTATTTGTCTTAAAGGGTGTTTCACCATCTTCCCTAGATGACTACTGCCTCTTTGCAAAATTCTAGGGAAAGGGGTGTTTTATATCCTAGTTTCTCCATTTTTAACACAGTGAGTTTCAAAGAGCAATGTTCCATTAATATTTGGAGAATGAAGGAGACATGGATTAGTTGCAAACATTTTATTTATGCTATATTCATCAATAAGCCAAGCAAAGCCAAGGATGTAACTTTTATTTTTACAGAACTACACAGAAAATGGCTAAGGGAAACCAAGAATTGAACATTTTAGATTTGTTCTCCTCTGTGGTTTGATCTCAAATTTTAATGTTACCTTCCCCCCCCCCACATTTTGAAGGAATTACCGTACAATGCCATATTAATCAGCTTCACTAAATATGAGTTCCCAATTTATTTTATAAAATAATAATCTTGAACCTACTAAATGGTTATATATCTATAACTAAAAGCATTCATAATTTTTGATTCTGATTTTACTTAAACCTTCTATTAGAGAAATAATATTTAAAAGTTAAAAGGAAGGAAGAAAAAAAGAGATAAAACCCCATTTACCATATTGAACAGGAACACAGAGAGAAATGTGTCACTCTCCGGGCCTACCTAGGCCAGCTACTACCTAGAACGTCGACTGCCCATTCCTTCCACAAGAAAACAATCTGCCTCAGACTTCAACACTTAAAATGAAACCTGCAAAAAGAAAGAAAAATAAAATTTCAAGTTATCAGTATACAGTAGGAACATAAAGGTGGTAGACACTTCTCCAGCCCCACAGGGATCCCCCACTGTAGGAATACTGACACACCTTTTCAGCCCCAAAGGGAAGGATCAGCTTCAGATTTTACTTGGTGTGGGAGAAACAGGTCAGGGCCCTGCATCGAGCACTGGCTATGGCAGCAGTACGAGCTCTGGCAGCAGCTCGGGCTCGGGCTCGCTCTTCCTCGTCTCGCAGAGCCTCTTCATACCAAGCTGGGAAGGCACTGGGGACGGTATCGTGGACTTTGGCCAAGAACTCAAGGACCTTCATTTTGCTGGTTTCCGTATGGGCTCTTGTACCCCACAGGAACTCGTAGCGCGGAGGATTACTTTCGGCCACCTGGCGGTACTCCAGGTACTTGAGCTGCACCAAATCGTGAGTGATGACCTTCTTGGGATCCCCATAGATGAAGTGCTTCCTATCGGCATACACACCCATCATGTTCAGCACTTCCCAGACTTCTTCGTCTGTCGCGCAGTTGCCTTTCATGAAGATGACGCCCAGCACAATCATCAGGAGGCCGGTCTTTGGCATGTACCCGTCATCATGCATGGCTCCATCGGTGGTGAGATCTAGCTTGCTAACGAGGGCATAGCAGTGTCTGACGGGGTCCACTTCCTTCACATCGACACCGAAGGCCAGCTCCATGTGCTCAGAGGCCCTCTTGAGAATCTCACTGAAGTGGCACTTGTACTTTTTGATAACGAACTTCAGCATGTCCGCCTTTGTGATTGGCTCTTTCTTCTGGTACTTCTGCAGCAGGAACTGCACCAGCAGGACCACCTTCTTGTTTAGAGGATCTCTGCGCATGCTCTCAGTGCTCTTGTAGGATCTGGGGTTTGCCGCCTCCTGGCTTTTGGCACCTTCATTTGAATTGGCCGGTGAAACATCAGCTTCCGCAGCATCCGTGGTAGATGGGGTTCCCTGAGTTTCCTTAGGGGTGCTAGGCGTCACAGCAGCAGGCACATCCTGAGACTTATCCTCAGCAAGAGCACAGGCAGAGGAGATGGATTTTCCTGCTTTACTAGCCTGAAGAGCCTCCATCCCCTGGGTCTCCTCCCGAGCCTGGCGGCGTTTCTCGCGGGCCCGGAGCTTACTCTTCTGCCCTCGAGGCATGATGATGACGCTCAGGACAACAGGTAGGAGTGCAAACACCCACTTAGGTTGATGGGAAGAGGTCGCCCTAGAAGAAGAGCAAGAGATGGTGTGCACAACCTCCGCAGGAAGATTCTACCTCGGGTCCAAGAAAAGCTGCCCCCGTGGCTTCCCCTAAGGGCACTATTTTAGGAACCAGGAGGGGGGGGGGGACACAGTCTGGGGAGGGGGCACAGCCTGTTCTGCTGAGCTAGTCAGCTTCATTTTAGCTCACAATACTGAACTTGAACCCCCTTGCTAACCCCCAAACCCAGATCCCTGAACTCTGCTTTTCACTTCCCTCCCACTGATTTTCTAGATGGCAGCGAGGGGGCAATCTCAAGGGAGCTGGGAGGGCGTGGCAGTGGGGCGTGGCAAGTCATGTGGGCGGGGCTTGAGGGGCACTACCTCAGGTCTAGGTGGAACCTGTCCCTCCACGTTTTTTTAATTTAACTATTTACTTAAGAACATTCCATGTTTATCATGCAATATTATTTTACCTATATACAATTCACACCATAATGGCCCAGAATCATGACAGGGGAAAAAGGCCTGTCCACTTTTTTAAAAAAGTTCACACATTTCCACAGGGGTTGAGCTTTAGGACTCCTCCCTCTGATGATGTAAGGCCATGCCTCTCAGCCCAAAGTCGGGGGGCCACAGCTCTAGTGGTGGAAGTCGGAACAGGTACTTCCGTTCAAACATAAATAGCTAGCATTCATCAACCTCCTCCACCCCCACCCTCCCCCCACACACACATTCGCCAGCAACACCAACAGTAGCTGGACTTTGTATGGCTCCTTCAGTTTGGGTGGGCTCTCCTCTGCGTGTCTCTTACCTGGACTTCTTGTGGGCGCTGGGCTACCTCCTTGGTGAGCCGAGGCCAAACCTGTCAGGTAAGGCATACATTGGAAGTAATTGAAGGAGAACTGGCATCTTAAAAAATATTTTGCTCGTCATGCATAAACATCGGGTTGCTTTTTGAGACTTGTTTTCACCTAACTCCGTCAGAATTTTAAAATATTTTATAAACAGTACATGTTTCTTCTCTTTTTAGATACATTTTGGGCTTTGCTGCTGTTTTTAATTATATATTTTCTATTTATTGATTTGTGTGATTGGGCTCCTGATTTTGCTTGTTATCACTTTCTTGGAGTTCCTGTTTGGAAGTCTATTTCTTTGCATGCTTTAAATTAGAGAATTCTATTACCTGTTTATAATTTGTAACTGTGATTTTAGAATTCCTGTGTGTGACTGCTTATTGACTGTGCAATCAGTCCAGGTTTGAACAGTTGGACCGGTACCGTGCCTCTGTCCTGTTCTGGACTTACTGGTCACTTAAATATGTATACTGTTGATTTTACCATATCGAAATTTCATCCTAATGTGAGTTTGCTGAAAGCTGTTACCATGAACTAGTGTTGAATTTTTATTGAATTTATTTTTCTTTACTCCTGAGCATGATCAAATGCTTTCTCTATTAACAGTGAATTCCAGTTTAAGAGGTTTTTCCTCCTAATGTAATAGAATCTTTGCATTACTTGGACACAGCCCATTTATTTAATTCACAGCTGTATTGGAGATGTTATGAATCTAGAATATTTGTTCTTTCCTTGGACATAGTTCATCTGGTTTTTGTATCAAGGAGAGCTAACCTGGTAAAAGAGTCAGGTAATTTTCTATCTTGTATGGTTCGCTGAATATGGTGACTGGTTTTTCAGTTATCATTTTTGGTGAAGTGGCCTCTAATCCTGGCTGGTTCTGTAATACTTTGAGGGTTTCAGTTTGTGTTATTCAGGGAAAGTATTATATTTCTTTGAGAATCTGTTTAGTAATGTATATGTTTTTTAAAAAATTGTTCCATTTTACATGGATTTTCAAATTTAGAGACGTTTATAGTAAAAGTATTTCTTGTAGAAATTCTCAATCATCTCCAACGTTATAGAAAATAAAATAACAATAATCTTCAATGGCTATGATAAAAAAAAAAAACCTTTTCAGATTAATTTTTGTCTCTGTGTTGGCATAAGCACTCAAGCAGCGATGCTGCGCAGTTCCATTAGGAGCTACACAGCACCTGTTGTTTGCTTCGTGCTGTTGGCAGTCACTGAGGAAAATCACTATCATCCACTAATCCACAAGGGCTGCTAGAATTATAATTCTCTAATTCTATCATTTCTTTTAAGATAAATTGAAAAATCCCTATCGATACATAGGACCTTTTGCTATTCTCCATTTTGTTTTCTTGAGGTGAACCTTGCAATTGCCCCATTTTACTGCCTAGAATGATAGATATTTATAAAGGAAGTTAAATCTTTAACCAATACCAGAAAACTCTTTAGCTCCAGATTATATTATATTTTTTTGCAGTCTTAGCTAACAAATCTTACTTAAAAACTAAACCAGTTAATAACTGGTTGAATATTGTTGTTATTTTTAATGATAATAATGAGCAGTGTTAGAATAATCAATGCTCAGGCCCTAATCTTTGCCACATGATGTGTTATTTTGGAAAACAGAAAATTTTGCTATGGTTTATTCAAAGCTAGTTTCCTTTGGATATATACAATTTCTAGCTCCCTTTTCTTTAGCTAACCATCAGTACCAGTTTTTTTTCCCCCTTTATCAATCCTAATGTGGATATGGCAAGTTATATGAGTGCTGTTACTATCTTAGTTTTTATGCATGTAGTCATAAAAAAAATAAATCTTGGCAGTCGTTTCTGTGGGTTCACATTCAATATTGGGCTGCCCTGATGGACTTCATATGTGGACTCTATTTACTAATGTAGTCAGTGCAAAAATGTATGATTTATTTGACAAAATATGCTAATATATTTCAATTTATTAGAGTAATTTTTTAAACTTCTCACGCACTTGTTAGTAAATTAAATATTTAGATTTTTGAATGAATATTTATTTCTTGAGAAGGTAACTTTTAGATGTATTTCTAGGTTAATATGCCCGGCAATATAGAATGTTGTTAAGCAGAGACAAACTGTGGGTAAAGGAGTCCTAGGTTATAAACCCAGGTTTATCACCATTCGGCTGTTAGAACTAATTTAGAGTTCTTTCTCTCATAACTTTACCTTTCCCTCTGGCTTCTTCCTGAATCCCATAATAGCAACTTCTCAAGCAGAAAGCAGTCCTCTAGGGTGATTTTTGACCCTGATAACAAATTGATTCTTCTACTGACTGAAGACCTTTTTTCTTCTTTACCTTCTGTTCCATCCAGTTCACTTGTACAAATTGTCTACCAGTAAACCATTCCAACTATTTCATTGGCCACAATGCTAATAAAAGACCCTTCTGAAGGCTTTCCCGTCCCCATGCATCATTCTCTAAGATAGCAGCTCTAGCCAAGGTATTGATATTAAAGAGAAACAGGACATTCTAGTGAAGGCCATTTTAGGGGAATAGATAAGCTATCTCCAATTAGTCCAACAACTGTGACGCCATGCTCGGCTTTAATATAGCCAGAAGCAGTCTGTCACCGCAAGTGAACTATATTTTTTTAGTATCAAAATTTGCACTGACCAAGCAACAAAAATAATGGCGTAAAGAGTTTACTTCACAAAAAGGAGAGCACATTAATGCTCCTAGTAAATGGAAGATAAGGATGTATGAAAGGATGCATGTTACTAAGCCAGGTCCAGGCCTAAAATGAAGTGAGTGAGGAACAAAATATTAAAAGTTTCAAACAGAGCTCTTACCCTCCATTTATATGACCTTGGGAACACGTGCTCAACCTAATTCCAGTCCACAGAAGGTGGTGGTGGTATATTTTAAAAGTGTGTTGTTTTCTCATCATGAATTTTTGATGTTAATTTTGATTTAACAAAAATACTGAATTAAAACATAGTTTCTCTTGATGATTGAGTTTTTGGCTCCCCTCTTACCATAAATATTGAGTACAAGGTGAATGTCCCACTTGCCTCATGTTAGCTCCAGTCCTACTTCACACTTTTAAGAGAAAGATTATTTAATTTTCTCTTGTTTTATATTATAGGCATCATTCCTCACTGTCTTTGTCACTAATAAAATCCCCCTGTATGAGTATCTTTAAAAAAGTGAATAAGGATATTTACTGAATTGTAGGATAATTACATAAAAGTTACGAGAAAATACTCTGTAGAATTTATAAATTACTAGTTTGTTCAGAAAATATGAGTTGAAAGTTTGAGAAATTCCTCATGATCAGTGTGATGTGTGAGCCATCCTTTGAGATATCCAGTAGGTTAGTTTTACATTGCTGTATAACCAATTATCACAAACTCAGTAGCTTAAAAGAACATTCACTTAGTAGCTCATGTTTTTGTTTTGTTTGTTTTTGTAGTAAGTAGTGTA
Source organism: Uropsilus gracilis (assembly GCA_004024945.1). Taxonomy (NCBI): domain Eukaryota; kingdom Metazoa; phylum Chordata; class Mammalia; order Eulipotyphla; family Talpidae; genus Uropsilus; species Uropsilus gracilis. Next base: position 64,765 of record PVHY01004853.1, on the reverse strand, counting down.
GGCTCATCCTATTTGTGGTCTCTCCTCAGGTCCTCTAAGGGTACTTGGTGGCTGGATTCCTTATCTGGAGACTTTTGATCAAAGATGCTCTTGAAGGATTCAGGCTGTAAGCAGAATCACATTCCTTGTAGGACTGAGGTCCCCATGTCCTTGCTCACAATCAGACAGCAGCCACTCAGCTCCTGGAAGAGGGCCATTCCCTGCCTGGTGATCATCTCCATTTTCAAAGCCAGCAACAGAGAATCTCTCTCGCATAGAAAGGAAGGAAAGCCTAGCACTTTGAATCCCTTTCACCTGGGAGGAGTCTTACTCCTTTTAAGGGCTCTCCTGATTAGGTCTGGTCTACCAAAGGTAACCATCCCTACTTAAAGTCAGCTGTGCCCTATAACATACCCTGTTCTTGGGAGTGATTGCCTGTCACATTCACAGGTCTTTCCTGCTCTCAAATGGAGGGGCTTCTGCACAGGTATGAGCCACTGAGAAAATTTTAAAATTATACCTATCATGGGCAAAAAATAATGCAGAACCTAACCATAATAATAGCTGGAACTCTAAAGTTGCATATATTGTACTAAATATAGAATTAGAAAGTCTTAATATCTCTAATATTATGAGTTTGGTTTTATTTTTTTTAAATCCTCATTGAAACAGTGACTGAAGGGGGGATACAGAGGGGGGATATGGAGGGAGGAGGAAGGGGGATACAGAGGGGGGATTTGGAGGGAGGAGGAGGGATCAATTAATTCACAATTGTGACAAATCAATAAAATGAATAAAAAATAATAAAATAAAAAAATAATAATCATGATCTGTTATGGTCCTGAGATAGATCTTGAAAAGAAATGTGTATGTTATGTAAAGATTCTATAATATTGACTAAAACATGATCTGTTATTTCCAGCATTAATACCACAATACCATTGGGAATGTGTACTTACTTTCTATACTTTATTATTTGTTTCACAAATAATTTTATAGGCTAGAATAGAGCCTGTATTACTGACTACTCAGTGGCGTGTAAAAATGTGTATTCTGTAACTGAGTGCAATGTTATGTAAATGAGTTTGGTTAAGAGAGTAAATGTCATATTTCAATTTAAAAAAAAAAATAAAATAGCTTTATTATTCCCCTTGATTGTCTTGTTGAAAGTAAATATAAATGTAGGTGAATTTATGAAATAAACATGTTAAAACTGAAAAAAAAAAGAAACAGTAGTATCTGCTGCTAGCATCTGTTAGGTAACAGCTTAAATGGAATATTTGGCACAGTGGGCAGATTTCAGGTCTGTAAGTCCCAAACTGAAAGGTCGTCTTCAAACACCAAGCTTCACATATCTACTGTTTCACCATTAATTCCTTTTTCATCCCTAAGTATTTTCTGTAGTGTTTTAAATGGACTGGTTTTCTAATTACCTCCTTGGAATGTTTGTTGCTGTTAGTGAATAGAAAAATACAATACACGTTTTCTAGACATTTTGCATATAGCAACTTTGCTGGATTTGTTTATTAGCTTTGACAGATTTTGTGCATATTCATGCATCTGTGTGTGGGGGGTATGTTTGGGTAATTAGGGTTACTGCAATGCCTTTATTTTGAACTACTTTCTATTGGCTTAGTCATTAATTTAACAAATACGTATAAGGCCAAGCACCATGTTAAGAGTAGGATATGTAGTTATTCATGAATGAACTCTACTACTTGCAGTCATTGTTCTAAATGGAAATCAGTAGGATTTACAACTCATTCATTCTTTTTTCTCATTATGGTAACTTTAAGAAGCAATAACTTGCTCTGATATCCTAGTAATTTCAAGGTTTTAGCAATGATCAAACAATAAAATGAGGATTAATACATGAAACCTAAATTGAAACCAGGAGTTCATAATGGTCCCCCTCCACCACAGCTCTGCACTTGGTCATACTTTTGTCTATCTAGGTCTCAGTTTCCATTCTAAGAGGTTATGGAACCATTTTAAGTATTGCTTTTCACTGATGCTTAATAAGGACAGAAAAGTGATTTCAGCATCTGTAGAAACTGTATAGATTGTGTGTGAAAGGAATTTCAAGTGAAATGGCTGGAAAAGAGTAATCTGCCAATATAATAACATACACATAACTGACCAGATTGTTGGTAGATTTTCATTGTCGGAAAATGGGATATTAATAGGAGTTCACATTTTAAAAAAGTGCTACTGAAGAGACATTACATTTCAACACTAGTGACCTGTTTATTTTATCTGCAATGAAGTATGTTAGAATTTTTTGAAATTAAAAAACAATACTTAAAGAGAAAGTTTGGTTCATTTAGACATTAGATGTTACTAACATTACATATAAACATTATTTTACCTGGATTCTTGAGTATTCAAAATCTGATCAGTGAAGAGGTTTGGATTTATTGTTTATTTGCCTTTTTTAAAAAAATGTTTACTCTTTGTAGAATGATAGAACTAACCCTCTGTGTATGTGTGTACACATGTGCTCACACATACTCATGGGACAGGTAAGAAGGGAAGGACAAGGTATGAGCCACTACAAGACAAGTGAAATGTTTACTGATCTTTCTCAGTAGTTGTGACTGGAAAAATTTAACCTTCTTTCCAAGGTTGCTTTTTAAATTTAAGGTGTGACTAAATTATAAGGAGCACAGATTTTCTTACCCCATTCTCTAAAACATCTGTCTGTTTTAAGCCACAGGAATATGAAGGAAAAGAGTAAGAAGGGAGCAAAATTTGAAAATAAAAATAACTATTTACTGAGGACCCACGATATTCAGGAGGTGTATTTGGGACTTAGTCTGTGCTATATAGGCTTTAACTGGATTATATAGGCAGTTAAGACTTAAGAGAATAAGAAGCTTTCATTTGCTTACGTAATTTTACTATTCTAAAACCAGTAACCTGGACAAATCCAGGAAGATAGCAAAAGCTTAGACTGAATAAGAGATTAAAAAAAAAAAGATGTCAGAAATATGTTACTGGCCAGAATTAGCAAAGATTCCTTAACAGTATATACGTAACTTTACTTAGTTTCATATACTGTAATCAATCTTGTTCAATACCTTTTTGTAGCCTTTCCTTGGAAATATTACTCATTTTTGATACTCAAAATGATGCTTAAAAATTTATCTCAACTGCAAACTAATACTCAAGATTTTATAAGGGAAATGTGTTACTTATTGTAAAGACTTTGTTCATGATAAAGGCATCTTAAGCAGGTAGTTGAAAAGACCCTTAGGATATGCTTTCTGCTTAACTGTTTCATTTCAGAAAATTTGTTTTTTTTTCTGGTATACCACTGTCTGTCTTATTCAAGTCAAAGCTAGAATCATAGAGAGTTAAACCTATGTACTCAATACCACTAGTTACGGCATCTAGAGAGTTTAGCAAAATGAAGTTCTATATCTGCTTCGGAAATAGCTCATTACCACCATCTTAAAAACAGCACAAAGCATATGTTCTCTGGATGGTGGCATCATGTTGCTCTATGAAGGACAACACATTAAATGCCCATTATGATGGCAAAGTGGAACAGCTCGTTATCTGCTTTTCCTCGGCTGAGTCATTTGCGTTCCTCTTGAAATGAATATTAACTGTTGTTTTCTAATTCGTTTTTAACTCCTAAAAATGTCAGTGTTTACAACCATAATGCATGTTTTAAATGCACCTAAATTCATTTAAAAGAAAATGATTGTGTGCATTTTACTTACATGTATGTGTGAAATCAATGGAATTGTTTTTTGTGATTAGTGTGTAATGTTTGGTATTTTTCTGTTTTCTTTACAGGTTACAGGTCCTTTTCTGTTTTCAGTGGTGCATAGTTTATGGAGTCTTTTGCAGTCATACATGTAATATAAGGCACCAACTGGGTTGGTGCTTAAATGGGGATGATCTTTAAACATTTATTTTTTCAGTATAAATCAGCAAACTTTGAAGTAATTAATTTCTTCATTGCTTAGAGTGATACTTTTTCAGAATTTAAAAATCTCTTCAGAATCATTAGCTTCAGGTTCCTTTGCATCTACATTTTTAATGTTATGATAACTGTTGAGGCATGTGTATTTTTGTTGTCATTTTAAGGACATTATTCAAAAAATTGGATTGTTAAATCAAAATTAATATTTCCTACTGAACTTTAGTGGTTTTTTTTTTTATTTTAGGTCTTTGCATAGGAATTTTAACTTAGTAAATAGGTAGATTTTTAGACTCAGTTTTTACAATTTGATATTTTTAAAGGTTTAAAGGAATGTAAACATCTTGGAGATATTCATGGCAGTGAGGTATAAGAAATATAGACAGTAAAATATACAGAGAAGTATTTAGTACAGATACAGTGCTTGAAAAATCTTAAAAATAGTTTTACATGCTTTTATATGCTTACTAGTAAATGCTAATAGCATAGTAGTATGCTTAATAATACATAATATGTTTAATAAATGCTTACTAATTTTGCATTTTTGTATAGAATGTTATTTTCAAATGATCTCTTGTTATTTACCATGTCTGTTTAATGATTCTAGCAATGAATATAATGTACCTTACCCTGGTTGATATTGAATCAGGTTTTTCTCTGGAAGAGCATAAAAATACCTGTGTTGTTCTTTGAATAGTTGGTGGAATTAGTTAATTATTGTCATAGTTGTGCTGTATAGAAAGCCCAACTTTGCATTCAGCAAATATTTCTCTCTCAGGCTTCTGCAGGTTGGCTGATGCTTTGCGATCTTGGCTGAGTTTTTTGAGACTTAACTCTAAGCTGAAGCTAGAAACCAAGTCTACTGTGTGTTTCTAATTCTCTTTACACCAGGGGCTACCCATAACATTGCCTCCTGGCAGTGGTACTGTATGCACCTGGACAAACCCCAGCCCGCAGTTACATAGCATGTTTCAAGTCTTGTATTCTGTCTACTAACATCCTATCAGCAAAAGCAAGTCATATGGCCAAACACCACATCCCTGGGTTGAGGTAGAGGAGCATTGGAGGTCAGGAACAAATACTTACTCAAGAATCTAATCTACCATATTTTAATCAAAATGCAGTCTGCATTTGAGTTTTTATTATGAATCCCCAAAATACAAATACAAAGTATTTTTGTCTTTTGGTACACTAAGAAAATAGTAAAGTGATTAGAAGCATTTTAAGGTTAGCTGATCTTCTAGAGTTTCTTGGTATAAATAATGCAAAAACTGGAGTGTGTATATACACCATACACCTGTGTGAGCAAAGCTCTCACGTATGTACAGACATTTTGCTTATAGATTTAGTTTTTCTCAAAGTTTTCATCAACATTTATAAAAGGTGGGAGGACTCCCTTGATGCTGGAATTTCATATTAATATTTAGAAACAAGAAGGCATAAACTGTATTCCATTGCCTGAGTAGGATACTCAAAATCATTGTATTTTTAATTTGAGATTTGTCAGGGAGATGCAAAAATAGAATTCAAACTGCAGATTTGTTGATTGGGCTTAATAAAGACTTGGGATTTTTGAATAAGCTGAAGATTGGCAATTTTCTTACCAGACTGTCATTACTTAGAAGCAAACATTTGGCTCTCTGGTGGTGACTGAGCTATCATGATGCTTTCTGTGAGCACACAATGAAATTTGATTTACTACTTTATATTTGAAAACCGCTGGGAATCATGATACCTCCCTCACTATCACAGCTTTCAGTGAGTAGTTAGTTTAATATGACCACATGTTTATATTTTTAAGTTTCAAATTACAGAAGTTTCTGGAGATTACCTAGTGTTTTATACCCAAATGTTTATACATAAAGGAATTACTCTAATTCATTAATCAAAGAAATTCAAAAACCACATACAGAAAAAAAGAATTTCAGAAGCTCAACATTTTGTGAAGATTCTTAATTTTATTTGTAAAAAGGAAAAAAAAAAACCTGTTTTGTAATGAAAATTGCATTTGGCAGTTGAATCACTTTATTCTGCATAACAAAATTGATTTTTCTGACAGTAAAGGTACTACTTTGGCGAATGAGCACGTGGAGAAGAGTGAGCCACAGGAGAGGTCTGTGGGTTGACATTGAGGGAAGGAGGCTTCTACATGTCATTGGTTCTTCTCTGAATAGTTAATACAGAGCTTTCTAGTAACATTCTCTGGAACAGCTGTCTCAGGAGTCACAATACTTCTTGATCTTTTCTCTCGCACACAAAAATATATACAATAATAGAGTAGTGAATAATAAATTGTTCTTAATATAGGTATAAATCTGCCTTCAGTAATTACTTGTTGAGTGGCTGAATGACATTTTTTCTATGAAAATGTTCTACAGTTATCTATTTACTCATATGCATATATAAATGAACACATTAAAACTTTCTAATCAGAATTTTGATTTCATACTCACCAGTATGATAAGGACCATGTAAGTAATTGTGAGGTCCAGTGAAAAATGAAAATAATAGCTCCCTTGTTCAGAAATTACTTAGATTTCAAGATGGTGACAGTAGAGTAACATAGTAAGCATGGGACATCTTAAGATGCAGAGGTAGCATATCCAAGAAGGTGACCCTGCTTGAAGTATATGCTCTGAGCAAAGCTACTTTTAGAATCCAGTTCTTTCTTTCATACAACAAAAATAATGAACTATTGTCTTTGGGGAAATAGCAGAATGAATTCCTTTTAGGATATGTGTATATGTGCATATATGTATAATTTTGTAATGTATGCATATACTTACTTACGTCCAATGTAATATGTCAACACGTATATAATTATATTCCTGGTGTTTCTTAGCTATGTAACCAAAGCATTTGATAGCAAGTTGAGTTATATGGTCTCGTCTCTCTTTCAGGATCTTATCCCATTCCTATGTAGAAGGGAGGTCAAGTGCAATAATCCTTAACATTTTTAAGATCACCCTATAATTCTGAGCATGTGGTTTTATCTTGAATTCGCTAAGATTTTTCCCCACTTGAGACACTGCAGACGTTACAAGACCAGAGTGCCTCACAGTCATTTCAGATGTCTCGGAAGAAAATCAGTTTTCTTCTAGTCCGAATAGAAAGGTCTAAGTAGAAATGTGCTAGAAAGAGATTCCCCGTTACTCATCAGAAGATGTCAAAATTTATAAGCATCACATGTACTTCAGTCTTTTCATAATGTCTCTGTGCTTGTAAATATCCACAGTAGTATTTCACAGATTTGGAAAACAATTTACAACTGGACTTTTACTCGGAAGGTCTGTTCAACTCTAAATTTCCTTGTTGTCCTACATATGCTTGTACCATATTGTGAGAAGATATGCTCAGGCTTCCCGTAGCTATTTTGGAGTCAGATAGTCAGAGGGGAGGCCAATGCAAGACTCTAAAATAACCAACATGGAAATACACTATTATAGTGATTTCCACCTTTCACGCTTTCCTTCTTTGTTTTATGTATTTTTACTGAGGTAACTGTTAGCTTACTTTAGTGTTAATATTAGAAGTATAGGATTTCCCCTCTATACAGGTTTGCCACTATAGTGCATCCACCATCATAGGCCTTTATGCTCCCTTCTTTGCTCTCTTCTCTCCCCCTGGATGCATTAATTTTACAGTTGCCTTTCAAGGGTTAGTTTTTAAACTTGTCTTTATCTGACCATTAGTGTGGTTTCTTTGTATTTCCTGTATTAATGATTCCATCCAGTATATTTCTCTCTCCTTCTGACTTCCTTAGCATTATCCCTTCACCTCATGTCATCAAGAGTTGGAATCAGTTTCCTCTCCATTGAAATCCAAGATGGATTTACAATCTACTTTGACTAGTAGGATAAGGCCTTGTTGACAGTATGTGAGGTGAGTTACAGGCCTAATTTTTAAGAGGTTTCCTCTTTCCAGGAACCAACCTCCATGATAGAAAGGAGCTTAAGCCAGAAAACTGAAGTATGAGATGGATGTGAGGATAGAGGCCATGTGGAAGAGTATTGTAGCACTGGATATGTAAGCGATGCTTTCGTGTATCTCCCAGTCTAACTGAGCCACTGACCAAATGCAACCGAGATGGCCATTTCACTCATGGTTATGCTCAGCAGGGCTGCCCAGCCAAGCCCTGCCTGAATTCCTGACCCAGACAATTGCAGGAAAAGTATGTTGTTGTTTTAACAACTAAGTAATTTTTCCCATAGCAAAAGATAGTAAAGTGTGGGGGATCTTTGGGATTACTGTGTTTTAGCAAAGCTGGCAATTGTAACTACAAGTCCTGGCTAATTGTCTTGAACAGAGGTATGCTTAGGCGAAGATGCATTCTGAGACTCCATAGGCATTCCACTGCAGTTTCTGAGGTGTCTTTGACAGCTATACACTGACTTGTTGGATGGAAGAATGAAATACTTGAAGAATACCCTGTTTGCCTTCTGGGTAAACCTACCATTGCTGTTTCTTTCCTGAGATGTCAAAAATATCTGGAGTCTGCTGGTTTTTTTCCCTTAGTCTCAGCTCTTGTGAGGAAAAAAATGATTTAAGATAACTCACATTTTAAAGATGAACTTTCTACGGAAGCTATTTCTGAAATCTAGCCCTGTTCATCATTTCTTTGAAGTTTTGATTTCATTTGATTACTGAGTTCTCTTTGATTATATATGTGCAAGTGCAATGGAACACTTGGGCATGAGAACTTAATTTGATTATGGTTTCAAACTTATCCATAAAAGGTTCAATAGACTCATGAAAAAGTTTTCATTATTTCACTTAATGAATTATGTCATGAAGGCAGGCACTTGATCAAAAAACAACTGTTTTTGGTAGAATATAGTCAAATTTATTCTGGTGCATCAAGTTGATAATCTATAGATCTTCAAATTGGCTCCCAAGTCATGCTTCTAAGGAAACTTACTGACAATTATAAGGTTGCTCTTTATTTTTATTTTTCCCCACTCAGTATATTTTATAATGTTGTAAAGTGTATCGGAGGAGTTGTAAGGAGTCTTCTATGTTTGAATCGACAGCTAAAATTTCCATTAGTATCTTATTTGCAATATATCACATCTTTTCATTCAAATAATAACTGCTCCTTCATTTAAATAGAATTCATTTGACATTAATAACAATACCTGAGTTTTCTCACTTACTACCTGTATGGGATGTTAAAACACAAAGAATGACTTGAAGCTTATGTTTTCTAAGGTTCTCTAATTACCAAAGTTTTTCTCTCGCCTCAGATATCTGCACAACACTCACCCAGCAAATAGGAACATAATAATTTTAATTTATGTTCCTACCAGTTTTGTCCAAATGAGCTGCATTAATTATGTCACACAGTATAAGACCTGAAAGAAATTACAGCATAATACTCTCAGGGAAACAAGTAAACAGCAATAGAAACCACAAGACTCAGCAACTTCAGTGAAAGTGTTACAACCTCCTTTGGCCTTTGGAATATAATAACTCCCCTTTTGCCTTGTACATGAAAAGTAAACTGTTCGACTTGCTATTTAAAGCCTTAAATAGCCATACTCCATTGAAATCTCTTGCCAACATAATCACACTGTTCCAAAGATTCCTGCCTCCTTATCCAGGCAGCCCAATATGCTTACTCTCCTCTCTGTGCCTGTTCTCATACCGCTACCTCTCCTATTCATGCTGCCGTACAACGAAGTCAGTGCCAGCTTACTTGAATAAGCCCTACTTTCCTTGTAGCATTTCCTGTCCAGTGCTCTCTCACTAAAATATAGTTATAGGTCATTTTTTTATCCATACAACCATCAAATATATTTTGAGCCCTCCAAACTGCCAGTCATTCTGCTTATTGCTGAGAATAAAGAAATGGAGTATGTGCTTCTACTTTTCAGGTTGTCAATAATCTCTCTGTGGGAACAGGTAAGTAATCAAAAATAAGAATGTTTTGGGGGGAGTACTTGGATGGAGATATTTACAGAGACCCAAACAGCACATATTAGAAATACCTAGCTTATAGGGTGCAAAGAGGGGGTCTGGTGTAACTCCGGGAAGATGTTGTTGTCAGGGGAATTGAAAACTCAGCCATGCATAGAAGCTAGCTAGGTGAGGTAATTTTGAAGAGGTAACAATTTGAGCACAATGTGAGGATCTGACTGTTTAATTTAGGGATGTAATAATTTCTCATGGGTCAGGCATAATTAACCTTTACATCTAGTCCTCTTATTGTTTTGAATCTGCTATTTTATCTTCCAAATCTCATAAAAGTTAAACAGAAGTGGAAAGTAATTCAGCAATCAAAAGAAATGATAGATGAGGGGTAACCAGGTTGCAGTAAAAAATTAGAATTCTAGATATTAAACAGCATATTGCAATAAATGTAATTGGACTAAAGTCTTCTAGATGGATAAAAAGCAAAACTCAACCCATTTTTAATTTAATGTGACAACTCAAAAAAGAAGGCATGACCTTTTTTTGGGCATGACCCTTTGAGGGTAACCTTAGAGTATCTCTGTCACAGTGGTCAAGGCCGAATCCAGGCTTTAAGGCCTGTATGCATTAAATTGGAAATTTCTTTCCCTTTTGAAGGAAATGAGTATCTTCAGTTGTAAGTACAGGTAATGTAGATCTACAAATACAAGTCAAGCAAGTACCTCTGAAGCTAAAACTACTGACTTCATGGTAAATTTGCTACATTTGAGATACAATAACTTTATAGACCTTATATCCCAAGGGGAGTCACAAAAATTAAGTAAACAATATATGTATATATGTATAAATGTATAATAAACAATATATGTATATATGTATAAATTATATGTACTATAAGGGAAAATGGAAGGCTATGAGAATGACGGTGGGAGGAGGAAGATGGTGCCACAGTAAATCAGAGAAAGCTGCTCTTTGTCTTTAAGTCAAACTGGAGGACAAGAAAGGGTTGGGCATAGAACATTCCAGACAGAAAAAGTGTGTGGAAATCTCAACCTGGGAAGGACATGAGATGTTCAGGAAACAGATCTCCTAATGCATTTCCCATTGTGTTTTTAGAAACATATAAAAACAATAATTGAAACTTTCTAGAAATGAGGTAGAATTTCTCTTCATTTCTTAAGGTTTGTGGAAACAGTTTTGGACTGTACACTGTCACAGCCTTTCAACTAGACACGTTTATTTACTGATTTGACTATGAATGACTTCTAAATGTATGTTTAAGATACTAGAAATGGACCATCTATACCTAGAAAATATTACTCATAATTTACATTCGAATACAAAATGATTATTGTGGGGAAGGGGTCTGATTACTAGAATAACTAAATTTTTCGAATAACTCCTGCTACGCCTGTGCATTCTGTAGCCACAGCCCTATCAAAGAGGATAAAAAAGATTCATCTCTTTACTCACTTTGAAGTATATGTTTTTAATTTTCCTTTTGATTCTTTTAGTCTTACTTGTGATTCATAAGCCAAGAAGTAAATCGATAACTCTTCAAGGAAGACTGAGTTTATGGGAAAATCTCAGCTCAGAAAAATAATTTGTTCATTCAGGCGAGAGTGTTCTTTTCTGCCAACACCAAATTTTCAAGAAAGATTCTCTGTTAAAACGATGCCTAACAGAAAACACTTCATAACTCACTTCCTATGTACAATAAATCTATTGTAATCCTCTTTATGATGAAACCTGGGAGTTTCAGAAGGTCTCTGGCTCCTTAAAGTACACTACAGCACCAACAAAGTGTTATATATCCACTCAAAGCTTCACAGTAGAAAACACAGGGAAAGTGAAAATCCAGAAACCAAGTTTTATCTCAAAACACACACACACACACACAACACCTCAGTACTATATTAAGCAAGTTATCAAGAACTTGGTGGGGGTAGGGAGGGCGACAGAATTGCTTTGCTACTCTACTAAAAAGGAATTTTCAAAAGTTTCAGTGCCTGAATGACTCAGAAAATTTGCCATGAGAAAAGAACTTGCAGTTTAATGTTCATCTATTAGAATGATGGTGCTCTTTGCCAAGTTTCAAAATATGTTCTTTTGTCAGTTTCTGTTGGTGGAGCAATGTGAGACTTGTCAAAAGTCAAAAACAACAGATGTTAATTTCAGCATATTTGAATATACAACTGGCCTTCTTTGAATAATGCCTTTTCATTCAGTAAGTGTTCTTTGTTTTTCTGATCAGTAGTGTACCACTGTCTGTGTGGAGCTGGCGCTGGTTTCCTTATGTGTGCATGGGTGTTCTCCAGGCACTCCAGTTTCCTCCCATATTTTATTGGTTTGCTTCACTGGCGTGTCTCAGTTATCCCAGTGTGAGTGTGTGTGTGGAGTGATGTCCAGGCTTAAGCTTTGAGCTGCCGGGATGGGCTCCCACCACTTGTGACCCTGAACCGGAGTAAGAGGGCTGGGAATGAAAATGAATGAGTACAAATGATTGATTAATACTAGAAGTATTTTGGGCTTTTAGTTAGAAGTTGTGTGATATTTTTGTGACCAGAAACAGGCTGTCAGAACTTAATGTCAATGAACCCATGAAAATTGGTTTCATTAAACGTCATTTCACTTCAAGTCATAGCTTCCAAGAACTGCATTGAGGACTTACTGTACAGGGTCATGCTGACTTTTCAGTGAACTGGTGGTTAAGTTTTTCACTTGTAGGATCACTAAGGCCGATAGTATGGCGAACAGAGAGACATATAGCTCCCATACTGTAACGACACTATCCTTGATTCTACAAACACTTGACATCTATTGGATCCTTAGTGGTTACAGTGTAGTTGATTAATCACTTTTCCTCTTGCCTGGACTCCTTGCTCAGGGGAGGCAATGCACTGCATGATTTTAAGCTCTCCTCTTAGAAGAAGTCAATTTTTTAGAATGCCAGAGCCAGAAGGTGTTTTGGGGACCCTTAAGATGGCAGGACATAAATAGGGCGAGTGTGACCTTTGGAACCGAGAAACTTGACTTTAGGTTTTGTACCAGGCAGCTCACTAGCAATATGTCAAGTTGATTACATTTACAGAGTCTTGATTTTATCATCTGTTACATAATGTTAATACCTATTACAGGAGAGCCAAGTTTAAAAAAGTAAAAGCATTTTTTCCTTTGGATATGTATTTTGCCTGTGTATTCACATGCGCATATACTGTAGTGCACTTGTGTGTTTGTCCTTATAAATCAGGCAGTGCTTTTATAGATTGCAGTGATTGTTCTAAAAGTTGGAGGAAGACATTTAAGTCTGCAAAGAGCCTGGCTGAAAGCATTATATATCAAATTGCAGGTGTAAGTATCGTATGGTCACATAATACTAGTCCAACTTTTATGGTGGAGGAAATGGTTTTCCCTGTGGGGCCTATTTAGTATGCTTTGTGTGCAGAACCTGCTTTCTGTAGTTCCCACCTGCTCACAATTACCCCGCTGGGATTAAGAAGTAAGCTCAGGAAGCCTGTTCATCTCTTAGGGAAAAGAAAACCAAGTGGAAGGGCATCTCTCCAGTGTCTGGCTCATCTTGTGTTTTCAGCACTGCTTAATGTGTACAATTTTCTTTTAATTCATTGTTGATAAATCTTTGATTTTACACTCCTGCTGTGTTTTCTAGAAGGTCTTTTTGCTTAGCTGAAACAACATTTAACTCATTTGTTTTGAAGGTTAAACCAGATACTATTTCAAGTAGTTTTGAAAATACAAAATTTAGAGAGTACAGGGAAACACTAGTGTATTTATAATCTAACCCCTGCATTTTGATTTTCCTTTCTTCACTGGTTTAGTTTTGCAGTAAATTAATGTTAATTCTAAAATTAAAATAAAAGACTATATAGAGGAGTCAAACTAATTTCTTTTTAATTAAAAAAGTGGCTGTGGTGTAATAACATACATTTAAAGCAGTATGAATCTATACCCCTAAAACATATACAGTGTTGTAAATTAATGTTACAGCAATAAAAGTAATTTAATTAAAAAAAATTACCCAGAGAAAAGTACCACTTTTTATCGTATTTATGTGTAAATAAAATACCATGTGTATTAGTATGAGAACTTGTAGATACATAAAATATTTTTTACATAGTGACTTGTAATCATGCTTAGCACCCCACTGGAGGGGTATACAGCATCGTTCACGTACCATATCCTCTTTATTGAATATATTGTTTCAGTTTTTTTTTTATTTTAGGCAATGCTGGGATAATAAACTGTGCCCATATATATGTATCTGTTAATACAGTTGGCAACAACATCTAAAAAATTTGTCAGTAGATTATAAAATGCCTTTCCCAACAGTTGAGTCAACATAAGCTCTTTTTTTATTTCTTAGTGATTTGATCACTTGATAATTATATTTCATGGTGGTTTTGATTTGCCTTTCTTTGGCTAAGTGTGAGGCTATTTTTGATGCTATTGACATTGTTATGCCTTCTAAGCTATAAATTTCCTGTAAGCTTCCAGTAAATTTGAAGTTTTTAGATGCTGTGCTCAATTCTCACTATGTAGCAAAATACCAGGCATAAAGTGGCATTTAATAACTATATTTGTTTTCTAAAATTAGGTAATTTCTTTAATTTTTTTGTAATTTTTTTCTAGCATAGAATTCATAATTTTTAAAATTAATAAGAGACTGTAATATATGTCATGTTTTTGTATCAAACATGTTAACATCATATACTCTAGATACAGGTATCCATATCTGCTAAAATATATACTACTGTTCCTACCATATACCTACTATGCTCTAAGATACATAATTTTCCACTTGTCACTTATCTTTTGACTCTGAAAAGTTTTCTTCAACCTGAAATTACATAAATGTAGCCATGCTTTAGTCTAATAATTATAAAATGTTAACAGTTTTTCATTGAAGTAACACTGGTTTTGTAAGCTTGGTGTACAGCATTATAAATCAGCATCTGTGTATAGTATATTATGTTTGCTAGTAGTTGTACCTTTTAACTTTTCATACCGAATAAAACCTATCTGATCACTTTATCAGATTAATACAATCTAGTGCTGTTGTAAGATGTAAGGAGGGTTTTGAGTTAGTCAAGAACTCATCTTTTATCTTCTTACTTCCCACAGCAAGACCACATCTGCCCCTTGGCTCTGATGAACCTGCAGACCATTGGTAGTAAGGAAGCGAGTTGTTCTTTGCATCAAAGGTAGGATAAGTGCCTTTTGCTAGTTTACTGTATGCTCCGGTTCAACAGTGCTTACCAGCAATCTGGTCTCCTTGGCTCACTCTCCCCTCTCGTGGCAGTCATAGCAGCGAAGGACCATGTTCTCAATGCCTGCTACTTGTTTCCAGTTGGCATTCTTTTCCCGAATCATATTTCATCCAAAGGTGGATTACTAGTCATTAATGTCACTGTGGACTTGTTGCCCTCCACTGGAAAAG
This sequence comes from Uropsilus gracilis, assembly GCA_004024945.1. Classification (NCBI taxonomy): domain Eukaryota; kingdom Metazoa; phylum Chordata; class Mammalia; order Eulipotyphla; family Talpidae; genus Uropsilus; species Uropsilus gracilis. The sequence goes on along the minus strand of PVHY01004853.1, from coordinate 49,490 downwards.
GAACCACAACTGCTGTCCACACTTCCTGGTGAGCGAGTCTCATCATCCTTTGAATGCATTAAGGGAAAGTGTATTCACACATAAACTAGAAAACTGAGCTTTGCCAGGTACTTACAGGTGTCTCTGATTAGGCAAGTGGCCCTATGTGCTTCAGTCTGTAGATGTGAACACCTTTGGTATTACCTTCTGACTAGAGTTACAAAGAGTAAGAGCCCAAGGGTGGCAATAGCCAGTGTTATAAGGAGAGAGCCAGGGAAAGCCAAAACACTTAGCTACATGAGAGACAAGATCTGTTTGACTTTGGTCACATGCATTGTATTCTATTGTACTGCATTCTTAACTGTTAAGAAGTAGGTGATACAGTGTTGAGTTTTATGTGCATAGCATTCCTGAAATGAGAAGATTATAAAGATGGAAAATAGACTGGCAGTTGTCAGGGGTTAGGAATATGCTACTGTAAAGCTGTAGCACAAAGGAATTCCTTTACGATAACAGAACAGTTTGGTATTTAGATCGCATTATGGTTATGTGAATCCATAGATGTCATCCTCTTCAATATCATACAGTTTGGTCACTACCATGTCCAAATTCCAAATTATAGGTAGAAGTGTAATACTATACAACCGTGCATGTTTTCTACATTTGAAAAATCAAGCATATTTACTCAATAGAATATTTAATTCTAAATGTTTTTGTGGCATATTAAAATTCAATTCCTAACTATCACTTAGTAGGTGCTTGGATCTTGAATCCAAACCTCAGTTGTTTTCATCCTTAAATGGATGAAACTGACAACTTGTAAAATGGCTTTGAGCAATTGTGATGATTAAATGAGATATATTTTGTGGCAGTTACATATGATATTAAATATAAATTGCTTATCATAGATTCTCTGCTCAAAATGGTAATTGTTATTTGTGGATGTTCACATTTCGTTGTAATCTTTCAAAATATCCAGAAGATTTCCTTATTTGTAAGATTATTCCTGCAGTGAATAACCTGTGTAGTTTGACATAACTTGTATTTTTGGTTTGCTAGATTTAGTACAAGGTTGAGGATTAAATCCCTTGAACTAGTGCAGAGAAACTTATTTCACGTACAGTAAAGACAGCCAGGTTTGAGAAAGATTTTCCAGTAATTTCCAAAGTTTAATATATTCCTTGGTTTTCATCTATTTGAATATGAGAGAGGAGGAGAGAGAGAATGAGAATATATCCTGGGAAATTTTCAAACTTCACATTAATCATTTCAATGAGTTTGCATTCTGCATTTTTGTAAATATATGAGATGGATATAAAGGGAGGAAAAACACATACACATTTAGCATATAACCTATAAATCAAGAGACAAAGAGCTGCTATAATACAGCAACTTATGATTTCTGTGCTTTCATTAAAACATGTATTTCTGTATGTAAATAAGACCTCTGAATTGTTTTAATAAAAATCTGTACTATTCTTCACACTTACATTAATGTTAAATCCTGGCATCTAGACAATGATCTAGATAACAAGGTGAGAAATAGATTATATCTTGCATGCTAGATTCTGATCAATGGCCAGTGGTGACCTGTGATTTGTGTTGGTGATTCTGAAGTAATGTTTGGCATGAGTGGGAAAGAGGTCTGAAATTACTGATGTCTGTTATGGGCATTGCAGGACAGCATAGACATTTGTTTGGGTTCCTGTCACCTTGCATTATAATGCAGCCTGGCTCTTCAATGATTAGTGGAGTGCCTGGAACAAATATGCTAATTGTTAGCTTAATGAATGAACAAATGACTACCCTTTTAGAGCACTTATTTTTCCCAAATAGTTTATCATTATGATTAGACTTTATATTCTTAGATCTGCATTAGATTTGTTGCAAATTTGAGAGAAAGATACAGAGATTTCTTACATACCCTCTGCCCTTAACATGCCTAGTGTCCCTATTATTATCCTTCACCAGGGCGGTACGTAGGTTATAATTGATGAACCTACACCGATGTCATAATTACCCAAAGTCAATAGTTTATATTAAGGTCCATCCTTGGTGTTTTGCATTCTGTGGGTTTGGGCAAGTGTATAATGATGTTTCCGTCACTGTAGTATCATACGCAGTATTTTTAATGCTAAATATTCTGTGCTCCACCTGTTCATCCATCCCTCCACCAACCCTGTTGATCTTTTCATTGCCTTCATGGTTTTGCAGAAGACCATATAGTTGGAATCGAATGGTATGAAGCCTTTTCAGATCTTCTTTTCACACAGTTATAGGTACTTATGTTTCCCCCGTGTCTTTTCATGGCTTTATAGCTCATTTCTTTTTACTGCTGAATAATGTTCCATTGTCTGGATGCACTACAGTTTATCCATTCACCTGCTGAAGGATTTCTTGGATGTTTCCAGATTTCGGCAGTCACAAGTAAAGATGCTGTAAACCACCATATGCAGAGGGCTTTTTGTGGGTTTGTTTGTTTGTTTGTTTGGGGTTTGTGTGTGTGTGTGTAGATGAGTTTTCAACTCTTGGAAAATATCAGATACTGCTTTCATGTCCTTGCAGTTATAAATAGTGCTGCGGTAAACATCTGAGCACAGGTGTCCCTTTGTACAAGCGCTGAGGTCTCCTTTGGGTAGATTCCCAAGAGAGCGATTGCTGGGTCAAACGGTAATTCCATTTTCATTAATTTGAGGGTCCTCCACACAGCTCTCCATAGAGGCTGGACTAGCTTACATTCCTACCCGCAGTGTAAGAGTGTTCCCTTCTCTCCACATCTCTGCCAGCACTTGTTTTTTTCCTGTTTTTTGGATGTGAGCCATTCTTACTGGTGTAAGGTGGTATCTCATTGTGGTTTTGATTTGCATTTCCCTTATTGCTAGTGATGTTGAGCAAATTTTCATGTGCCTGTTGACCATTTGTAGTTCCTCTTTGGAGAAGTGTCTTTTCAGTTCTCCCCATTTTTGATTGGGCTTCTTGTTTTGTTTTTGTTTAGTTGTGTGAGTTCCTTGTGGATCTTCATTATTAAACCCTTATCATGCTTGTGGAGGGCAATTTTTTTTCCCATTCGGTTGGGCTTCTTTTTGTTTTTTTCTGTTGTCTCTTTTGCTGTACAGAAGCTTTTTAGTTTGATGTAGTCCCATCTGTTTGTTTTCCTTCTTTTTTTTTTGCCATCTGTAGATGTGTCCAGAAAGGATTTCTGAATTCATGGAGGGTTTTGCCCAAATTTTCCTCTATGTATGTTATGGTTTCAAGTCTGACATCTAAGTCTTTTATCCATTTTGAATTGATTTTTATACATGATGTGAGGGAGTTGTCTTGGTCCAGTTTTCCCAGCACCACATATTGAAGAGGCTATCGTTGTTCCACTAAGTTTTTCATTCCCTTGTTGAAGAATAGTTGACTATATATGTGTGGTTTTATTTTCAGGCACTCAATTCTGTTCCATTGGTCTGATTGGAAGAATTAACATCATCAAAATGACCAACCTACCAAAACCAATCTTCAGATTCAGTGCAATCCCTATAAAAATCCCAATGACATTCTTTTAAGAGATTGAACAAAAATTACTGTAATTCATATGGAATAACAAAAGACCTTGAATATCAAAAAGCCTCCTGACCAGAAAAAAGAACAGATATATTACAATTCCAAACTTCAAACCATACTACAAATCCATAGTAATTAAAACAGCTTGGTACTGTTTGTTCATGTCTTGACTGGGTTAATCTTGGATGTTGAGTTGGAGTTTTTTGTATATTAATTAATAAATATATTAACAATCAATTTATACAACAATTAATATATATTTATATAATAATGAATTTATTGATCAATTTATATATTAATATCTTGTTCAATATAGTCAGGTAATTTTTAATGGTAAAAATATATGCTATTCATTAGGAATGTTAGAAAATTTAATATACTTCTGATTAAGAAAAAAGTAAAATGTGGTTTCTGATATATAAGCATCTATATACTACTTCAAGGTTTAGCATTCTAAAACAAAGCAGATTTTATGAAGTTTGACTGTATATGAAAGTGAGAACATTTCACTTGACTGTTTGATTGTTAAGTCACTCACAGGGCTATCTCTATCTCAGTCAGCACCATTTTAGAGGTTTTTAAAGGCTCCCTCTGGACAGTACCCTTCTGAACTCGGATATAGATACCTTAAAAAACAAACAAACAGTGTTCCATCTTCTCAGTTCCACTCAAAACTGTAGAATTTGGCTAAGTTTGCAAGCCTACTTACCTGTAGAGCAAGGTGATCATGTACAGGGTCAAAAGAATAGTGCCTCAACAGGGCACTAATGACCAAGGGAGAATTGTTCACAGAATTAGAAATTAGTTTGCTTCCAATATTTAAGGAAATCTCAAGAGTCTAGAGGTTCCCCATTTGTTGGTTTAATATCTATACTAGTGAAGATTCTAATTAGCCTTTTATGGAGCTGAGTAAGATAGAACATCACAAAAAAGCAAAGACAAAAACCTAACATGATCATTAGTAAGCCTTAAAATTATGCTTCCAAGAGATCCCCTGAGATACATATTACTTAAATATTTGTTGACTATGGACCTTCGCAAAGAAAAAAAATCTTATTTTTGTTTTTAGTTGTAACAAAGGCAAAAACATTAACACAGTAAATGGATTTTAACTTTTTATGATCACAAACCAACAGTGTTTTAAATAGACGATCCCTGTATATATGCAGGTATCAGTCTCTCTCTATTCAGGGTAGAATTGAACTTTTAGTAGTTAATTTAATGTGGTTTATACAGATGTTGGTTTTCCGTGATGTACACCTGAAAATGATGTAATGTAATGTCACTTAAATAAAAACATTAAAACAATGTCCCTAATTCCCCTACCAGTAGTCTTATGTTTCTTTTCTTGAAAAAAGTGCTTTACACCATGGAAATAATTTCATGATATAAAGTAAAAACTTTTATTAGAGATGGCTAAGGTAACAAATGATCACAGAGAATACTAGGCTTTGCAGTAGAGTTAAGAGGGGGCTGAAAGGAAACTGGGGTCATCTCCTCTAGCAAACATGACCGCTATAGTAAGTGCTCTATAGATTCTAGCTTTTTCTTCTGTGTAGTCTTATATGGCAAGAATCTCCCTTTTTATTTTTTTAATATATAATTTTGTTTTTCAAAGTAATTGCACATAAATATTTTACATCATTGTCTACCCCAAGGGAACCATCATCTTAATCTCTTGTGCCCATCCCTCCCTCTAGCTTACCTTCTCCCCCTCTCTTGCTCTATGCTTTCATCCTGCTAATGGTTAATTTCATATTTTCAGCAAGGACTTCTCTTTTATGCTGCTGGTTGTTGCTTTAAAAGTTGTTTGGTCTTTTTTGTTTTTCACTCTTCTGATTTGGACCTGATCGCTGTATTTTTATATATAAATCAGAGATCTGTTACAACGCAATAAAAGAACCAAAAGATCTCTACACATAATTTTTTTATTCATTTGCTCTTTGACCTCTGTAATATTTGAGGCAGAGAGAGCTTCAACTGCCAAGTATTTATTGGCAATTTTAGTAAAACTAACCAGTCCATATTTATTTGTTTCTTATGTTTTTTCCCCATATGTTGTTCCATATGTTTCTTCCTGCATGCTTGCTGCTTATGTTTTAGAATGCAATAGTAGCAACAAATTCTAATATTTTACCCCTGTAAATAAGGATCAATATTTCAAGTAATATATATAATGATGTGAAATAGAATCACTGAAAAAGTGTTGAAAACAGTGGGAAAAATAAAACTGGATATCTGGCAGGTCAAGAAACAGGTTCTGTAGCAGGTCCTTGAATAAAGTCATTTTGTTATAATGTTGACAAGGAGAAAAAGTTGATTTCTGATGAGGCCACAGTCTGTGGTATTGCATGTCTGAAAGATGTACTTCATTGGTGCCTCCAAACTGTCACACATGCATGCATGTGTGCGTGTCTGTGTGTGTGTGCGTGTGTGCGTGCGTGCGTGTGTATGTGTGTGTAAGTGAAGGCATCCTGCAGGTTCTGTCTGTCTGGCATGCTGAGATGCCAGGGTAGGCTCTAGCCACTTCTGATCCTGATCTGAAATAGGCAGGTTGGAAAATGAGCAAATTGATGCAGATGACGGTTTAATATTAGAAATGTTTTGGTTCTTTATTTTAGTTTTGTAATTTTTTTGTGACTAGAAATGTTCCATCAGAACTTTTGTTTATATTGAAAATCCTATGGCAAATTGCTTTCTTTATATGTTACTTATACTAAGAATCTATTGATGACATTAAGATCCTTGAATTTATTTTCATGCTTACTGAAAGGTTTTTTAACTGGTTTAAGAGAAGTAATAGAAAGAGAGTAGTGTTTTTGAGAATTAATTTTGAGGCTATTGTAGGGGTGTAGAGCAAAAGGAGGAGGGGGGGCCCCAGTGGGTTATAGTGGATTGTGAGTACGTTGGTAAAGGCTCTGTTGTGGTTACATCTGAAGAGGTATGAACCTGTATCCCTGAACCACATAACATGTTGTAAACCAGTGTTATATTTAAATATGAGGTTTTATTATAATTCAATTCTTTAAATTTCAGTGTTATTTCTAATATATAAAATATATAAACACCTGTAGATATATCCTACATATACGAAAAACTCAGCTGGACACAGTGGTATGTGCCTATAATCCTAGCCTTGGGAGGCTGAGGCTAGGAATCACTTGGCCTGCGGGTTCAAGATTCCCCTGGGCAGCATAGCAAGAGTGAGACCTAGTCTCAAAAGAATAGCTGGGTGTGATGGTATGCACCTGTAATCCCAGCTACCTGTGAGGCTGAAGGCTAGGGATCACTTGAATCTGTGGGTTTGGGACTGCCGCAGGCAACATAGCAACATAGCAATTAATAAATTAATTATAAATAATTAATAACTAAATAATTAAAAATAATAATTAATAAATTAACAAAATTACAAAACCTTATTTCATTTTCCCAAACAAAAAGAAATTGAGTGGAATTACTTCACATTATTTTAGTAAATTTCTTCAATATGTGGATTAATGGAAGACAATTGAATTCTCATATTTGTTTCAGCATTCAGTCTGTTGTCTTTTGTGATATCATGCCTTCAGGTCTATAAAAACTCCAGTGTATATTCATGAGAAAGTAAGTAAAAGGGTGAATATGTTTTAGTGTTGTCTGTTTGCTTTGATATTCTACTTAAAGGTTTTTTTAATGTATTATAAGACAAAGTGAAACTATTGGCTGTTAGAAAACAGGGTATTGATGGATCTTGAATAGGGTTGAGTAGAAACTGGAAGGAGGCAAAAAGAGGCTTTCAGGGTGCTAGTGCTGTGTCTTGATCTGAGAAGTGCTAATTTCATGACAGTAATCAGTAAAATTTCAATGAGTTATATGCCCCTACCATTGCCACCTTTACCGTGTGCATGGTATACCTCTGTAAAAACTACAGGATTTGAAAGGAAAGCAGAAATTCTAGTTTTATTACCTCCTAATTTTTAAAACATAAGAACTTAGTCTGTCAATGGAATAAGATCAATGCAGTTTGACGGACAGTGAACGCAAATACCTGCGTGTATGGAGTTAATTTGTTTTTGCAATTTAATGCCAAAAAAAATCTTACTTTTTAGTGACTAAGCTAAATTTTTACTAGAACTATGTTTACACTTCAATTTATTTAAAAAGTGAACGTTTCTGAGTTGATGATATTCATTTCTGTATAGCCGAGAGGTAAACTGATTGATTTTCCAGGTCTGTCATAACAAAATTGTATCTGACCTTTAATTTCTAGTAAACTCCTCAATTCAGTCATATTTTTGTTCTGCAAAAGTTTCTTAAAGGATATATTTATGGCTGGCTTAATGATTCTCTTCACTTCAATGTTATGAAAAGATATCAATTAATAGCTCTTATCTGTTTTGTCCATTAATTTCAGTGACAGTACAAGTATGTTGTACTCTGAGAAGTTGCCAAAAATAAATTTTAGTATGACCAAGAAAAGTTACCTGCGAGATGGTTTTCTTTAATATCTATGATTCTCTCTTAGTTTAGACATTTTTCAGGAACATCTGCACCCCTCTTAGGGTACATAAAAAGCTCTAAGTCTGAAGCACTTACACTAATGCGCTCCCCTGGTAAAGACAGCAAATGTGTCATAACCTATAGTCTATCAATGTGGGTTAGTGAGATTGACTATCTGTAACACTTCTATGAATGTGCCAAAGGAGTGACTACTTCAGTTATTGTGGATGTCAGGACTGACTTCTCTACAGCTCCATGTAATGGAGAACTAGAACGAATGCTTCATAGTTTGTAACAAAATAAGCATTATCGAAAGTAAGAGCAACTCATTCAATGCCATTATAGTGCAATGAACTAAGAGCTATACCATTGGCAAAGTATTTCAGCAATTTTCTCTTAACAGTGGGAAAAGGCTTTAAATAACAGGCAAGTTATTTGAATAGTATAGAATTTTCTTGCCTAGCCATTCCATTAATCCATTGTCTAGTTTTGGAAGAAGACTGGAGGCTATCTTAATAAAAGCAGAAACTACTTTCACTCTAGTAAAGTGCCCTTTCTATAATGTGACCACTACCAAGGGCAATCAGTCATATTTTCATCGACTTCATGTTTACTTTGGAGCTTAAACTTCATTAATCAGCACTCCCTGAATTGGAAAGTACATTAAAACCAGTCAAGAATACCTCCTTGCATTGATATTTCTACCATCTGAAATACCTGTTAATTGACATACACACAAACACTAGTTCAGATTAAAAATCAGTGTTAATAAATTTAAACAAGCAGCATCTGGGCAATGAATGGGGGGAGAAAAAGATATAAATTTCAATTTTGCAGAATCTTTTAAGATATTTAACTAATTACAATAAGTCTGTGATCTCCATATCATAGGCACCTAGTGAAAACTGGATAGCCTGATAGTGTAAAATTTCAGTGGTTGAGATAGCCGAAATCATGGAGCTGAATTTCTTGAATTAAACTGATATCTTGGAAGACATGAAACAATTTAATCCAAAAGGCACACTCAGAACATTTTTGGAAAACTCTTGAATTTTATGATAACGCAAGCTGGAGGAAAACTAGGTGGTTCTCTGGGATAAAACTTCCACCCCTTTCCATTTCTTGTGGAACACTGATTTCCAGGATTCTGAAAATTACTATTTACTTTACATGTAGATATTCTCACAATTGTGGCCTTTACATTTTTTCATGCATCAGAACTCCCTGGAGGTCTTCTCAAAACATAGATGGTAGAACCCCATCTCAGGGTTTCTGATGTAGGTAGTAGATTAGGGCAGAGACTGAGAATTTACATTTTATTAGAAATTTACATTTCTAGTAAATTCCCATCTGATGCTGTTTGTCCAAGAGTCATGCTTTGAGAAACACTGCTTAGTGAGACAAACTATGTAAAGCGTGAAAACACTGATGGAGATAAATGTAAGGGAGAAAGGACTAATTGTTAAAGTTGGTGTTAATTTCAGAAAGAACATTAAGCTAAAGACAAAGTAAGTCAACGTCATAATTTCACCTTAATCTGAAACTCCCCCCCTGTAAGAGATATTTTTGAAACGGTTTTATATTACATATATCTACAAATTTAAGCATCCAGTGCCTAGTAGATTTGCTACAAAACATTCCTGAGTTCCCTGTATTTTCTAGATAGGACTTTTTTATATTTAGAATTTCAAAAGGAATGTAAATGGGATCTATATAATTATCCCTCATTTTTATAATAAGCCTAGTTACCAGTTTTTGTTCTTTCAAACTTGATAGAAATCAACTTTTTAGAGACAGTCTGCCTTGAAAGTATCTAGTGATTACAGATGAACCAGTCTCCAAATCCTTTGGAGGGTAATTAAATATTTGAAGCTGTGGTTTCTTTAAAAAAAAAAAAGTTTTATTAACACCCAACCGAATAGAGGAAAAATGTTGCACTGTATACAATAAATAAGGGTCTGATCTTAAAGATTCACACAAAGAACTTACATGGCTCAACAAAAATCCCAGTTAAAAAATGGGCAGAAGTGCTTTTAAAGGCACTTTTCCAAAGAGGAAATAGAAATGGCCAACAGGCATAAGAAAAATACGCTCAACATCACTAATAGGGAAACGCAAATCAAAACCACAATGAGATATCATTGCACACCAGTAAGAATGGTCCATATCAAAAAAATGGACAACAGGTTTTGGCCAGGATATAGAGAAAAAGGAACACTTTCACACTGCTGGTGGGGATGCAAACTGGTCCAGCCACTATGGAAAACTGTGTGGAGGCCCCTCAGGCAACTAAAAATGGAATTACCATTCCATCTAGCAATTCCACTTCTGAGAATCTACCCTCAAAACACCAAAACACTAATTCAAAGAACCTATGTTTATTGCAGCACTATTTACAATAGCCAGGATAAGGAAAGAACCCAATGTCCCCAAACAGATGAATGGATCTAAAAGTTGTGGTATATTTACTCAGTGGAATATTATTCAGCAGTCAAAAAAGACAAACTCATGCCATTTGTGGCAACATGGATGGAGCTAGAAGGAATCATGCTAGTGGAAATCAGCCAGAAATAAAAAGAAATAGTGAATGATCTCACTTATATGTGGGATATAGGGAAAATAAACAAAAGAATATTGAAAAAGCTAAAACTACCAAAACGGAAACAGATCTAAGGCAAACAGTAAGGGAGGGGGGAGTCAGGGGAGGGATGAACATAAGAGAGCAGGATGATGGTTCATGGGTGATATGGTGGTGGGAGAAATTTGGGGTACATAACACAGTAAAAAATACATATATGATGCAAAAAATATTTAAAAAGCCATATTAAATTATATTTAGTAAAGAAAAAATAAGAACTTATTTAAAACCCCAAACTGTTATTTACTATGGTCTTCATGTTGACATTTGTTCATATTTCCAGTAGAGAATTTCTCATGCATATATTAATCAATATATTACTTTATTCAAACATCTTACATAAAGAACAATTGTGTAGTTATGTTAAAATGTGACAAAATTCTAGGCTTAATTTTTAATATGCATGTTTTTTGGAGGTGTGCGGGATGTGTGTACTGATGGAAAGTGTGATATCTTTAACATCAGTGGACACTGATTATCGTCTAGCATCCTGGGAATATATTTGTCTAGCCTGGTAGAAAGAGGACAGTGGTTTCAAGAGAGGTATATAACAGGACAACAAGACGTTATAAAGGCAACAGATGCTATTGGAACCATCCTAAGAGATCCTGAATAAAAGATGCCTGGAATTCTGTTGAGAAAATATTTTTACATTATTTATTGATATTTGGCATGAATTTCACTGTAACAATTCACCTTTATTCAGTTAATATGTCATTTGTAGTACTGTTGTATTACCTAAAAAATGCCATATGATCTTAATTAATATAACTTCCTTTCCTTTTATAGAAACTTATGTGATTAAGGTTTTGTTCTTATAGAACTGATGTTATTTGGACATTAGTGCCCTGCTTATTCTCACTAAATAGATGTGAAGAAATCTATTTAGTGTTCACATTAATTTTTCCTTGAAAAATTCCAAATGGAAGTGTGTCACCTCTCATTGCTCCTAGTCAATGTACCAGCAGTGTTGGCTAATATATAAAGAACAAAAAATAAGTGAATGAGAAGGAAGAAATAAAACTTTGCTCACAGATGACATTTATAAGATCTTTTAGAACGAAGAAAAAAATGAACTATAGGTGATTTTAGCTAGATTATAGGATACAGATTTTTATAGACATTAATTGCTCTGCTACAAAGCAGAAATGAACAATTGGAATTTGAAATTTAAAACCCAATACTAACATCAGTACCCCCAAAACAGAAATGTGAATTTCTTATTGGGTAACTGACAATCAAGCTAGAGTCATCTTGATGGGACTTTGGCCAGCAGGGCTCTTTTTCAGAATAATGAGGAGTCAGCAAAAAAAAAAAAAAAAAAATGGAGCAAGTGTTCATTCACAGGGGACACAATTATTGAGCAAAAAGGGAAATTTCTCCTCCAGGGATCCACAATGGGGGAATTTCCAAAAGAGAGCTCAAGGAAGTGCTGTAAAAAGATTGTTCATTCTGTTGCTTTCCACAATAGAGGGCATATCAGCAACTTAGTCAAGAGAGTACCTGGTGATATAGAACAATTAGCACCTTTTCCTTTGATTCTCCCTCACACCATCACTGAAAAGCAGCCTGAAGTTGGAATGGAGAAGCCTGGGGAGGTGAAATAAGGGACCACATTGCTTTCCTAGTGAAGGTTCATAAATTTTGCATGCAGCTTGAGATGAGGATGAAAAGAATTAAACTGGAAGTAAGATTAAAGTACTAAAATTTTTAATTGCAGTACAGTATTTTTGAGTAACAAGAAAATATTATTAAAGAAAAATGAGAGTGTGTCCTTATTCTATGTATTTATAAGAAAGCTAAAAATAAAATCCCATCTGGGGTACAGAAGTCATCAAGCAGAAATATAAACCATTGACTATTTGTACTGTAGAATTTAATCAATCTGCCAGACCGACCTCAGTAAGTTGTTAACAATAAGATAAGTAAGTGAATATTAACTTGCACCTGATGTTAGTGATTTAGTGATTTCTTTTTCTTTTTTTTCTTTTCTTTTTTTTTTTTTAGCAGACTTCTTTCTATTTCAATAGTGGGAAAAGTTATGATATACAAACTTAGAGTATGTTATTAACCCGTTATCTAATATTTTGGTTGATATTACAATGAGGATGGGGTCGCTTGGAATTTTTCCCCTACACCTAATAGTAAATATTAGTGTGTGATGAGGCCTAGGAAAGGAACTGTAACTTTTTAAAAAGCTAGGCTAAAAGGGAAATGAAGGTGTTATAGAAATACCATTCATAAATCTAAAGGGATATTGCAGTAAGAATACTTTTAGATTTATTTTTTTAATATATATATTTTTTATTTATATATAAATTTCACAACTTTGTAATCTCAAGGGTTTGCCCCCCCCCTCCCTCCCCTCCCTTCCCCCCCTTTCTCCCCTTTCCCTCCTGTTCATAGTTGTGCATTTCATTTTGGTGCTTAGCTTGTTTTGACTTTTAGATTTAGATCCCCTCATTCTTGCTGGGGTAAGGGGTCAATTTATTGTTATTTAAAATTAAGACTTTATTGTTTCACAGTAGCTATAGGTTCACAGAAAAATGGGGAGTAGGGTACAGCAACTTACCATGTACTCTTTGAATGAATAAAGCCTCTAGAAACTCCCATGTGCAGGTTTTATATGTAGATGTAAGCCTTCAACTCTGAGAAAATACACAGGAAGGCGATTGCTATGGTTAAGAGTATGTCTAGTTTTATGACAAATTGCCAAAGTGTCTTCCAAAGTGGCTATACCTTTTGACATTCATTCATATCAGCAATAACCGAGACTTTTTACTGTTCCTCATTCTTACCAGCATTCGATGCTGTGAGTTTTCTGGATTTTACATTCTAATAGGAGTGCAGGATACCTTGTTTAAATTTGCATTTCTTTCTCTGATGATTTATAGCATCTTTCATTATTTTGGAAGATTAATTAATTTCTAACCTTTTTTGTTTACTGAGACAGCATTGGCTTACAGCTCTTTATATGTTCAGAAGTACAGGTTTGTACTTCTTCAGATGTATGTTACCAGACAACACCCCCAACAAGGCCCCCATAATCATTCACCGTAGTCCACTGGATCCCCTACCCTCTGTATTCCCTACCTTTACCCTCCTCTGATAGCTCCAGTTCTACAATCATATTTCTAAGGTTTGTTTTGTCTGTTCAGTTTTCTTTCTCTACAGTACACATAAGCATGAAGTCAGCCAATATTTGTCTTTCTCCTTCTGACTTGTTTTACTTAGCATAATCACCTCTAGTTTCATTCATGTTATTCCAAATAGCAAGATCCTGTCTGTCTTCTATAGCTGAATGGTATTGCATTGTGTCCTCTACCACTTTTTTTTTATGGTTGGAAATGTTTTTATGACTAGTTGGTGTTTTTGTGTTCAAAAATATTTTTACATGATAACAAGGCTTCACTTCTCTTACCAAGTGTAGTATATAAACAATCATCTGGGACATTATATTATAGTCCTCATAAAACCTTTTTATTGAAATATTTTATTTATAAGCTTTTGTTGGCTCACCATAGCATAATGATTATCTTTTTCTTCCCCCCCCCCCGCCACCCCTTATATCCTCTTGTCCCATTCTCTCTCCTCTTCACCTCAGAGACCTCATGTTGTTGATCAATGACCAATGGTTTTTGAAAGTATTTGCATTATTTCTCTGTTATGTATAGGTCTAGTATGTGTTTCTGTTGTTTCGATTGCTTTGATGACACGTAATTCCCTCAAACTCCCTTCATCTTGTTGGGATGACTTCATTTCATACTTTCATCTTAAGCCTACATTCGATTCCACAGTGTGGATTTACCACCTATTATTGAGCCAGTAGTCTGTTGACGGTAATTTAAGCTGTTTCCATGTTGGGGCTAATTAACACTGTTATGAACACTGAAACTGATGCATATTTATGCTGATGGTTTAATATCCTTTGTATAGATGTCCAAGAGTGGGATTGCTAGGTTGTATGGCATGTCCATTTTTAAATACATTTGTGCTGTTTTTCATAATGATTGTACCAATTTATATTTCTACCAACAGTCTAATAAGTTTCTTTTTCTCCACCTTCTCTTTAACTCTTTTTTTTTTTTGCAGTCTTTTTAAATATTTGCCATGCTCATGGGCATGAGATGGTATTTCATTGTGGTTTTAACCTGCAACCCTCTAACTGGCAGTGATGATAAACATTTTTTCATATGCCTATTAGCTCTTTAGTTTGATGTTGTACTATTGATTATTGGGAGAGCACCTTTCCAATTCTTACTTGCCACTTGTATATCTTTTTTCGTGGGGTGACTATTAAGATCTTTGTCCTATTTACTAATTCTGTTTATGATTTTTAGATTATTTTAATATTCTGGCAAAACTAGATACCTTTTTGGGTCATAAATAATTAAGTTATACTTTAGGAAACGTAGTGATAATAAAATTTAGGATCACGATATGAAGCAATTTCTTTTCTAGAAGACTCCAAAGGTCAATGTAGCTTCCAGTGCCTTATAGATATAAAACCGCTGGTGAGACTCATTTAAATTCTTTGATTAGAATACAGGAGGCTTTTCCTGAACAGACACAACTGGCCCATCTCAATGTTCTTACAAGTGCACAACTCTACCCTATCAACTAGTGTAGCAACAATGCATCTTGTCCTCATTCCTCATTAATAAATCAATTTTCATAAAACACCAGAGAAGAAAGCACAATGGGGCTCACAGAATGGATTTTAAATGTACCTGTCTTTGTAAGGCACACATTGCAACGGAAGAAGAGACATTAAGAAAGAATGCACACTACAAAAGTTGCATTCATGCTAGCAATCTCAAGTATCATTTCCTTTCCTGTAAAGTTGAATTATGTGAGCCAGGGATTGCTAATATTTGGGAAGTGATGTGTCATTAAAATTATTCAACAATTTAAAAAAATTCCCATAATCTTTTTCCGTCTCGAGGTAGTTGCTAGGTAATGCAACTAACCGAATCATAACTTGGGTATATCATCTAGATTAAAGGCTTTGATTTTTTTCCCCACTCATCCAAATTAATTGTTAAAGGCTGTTGAGTTTTGAGGGTTCTTTGCATATTTTGGATAACAGTCCTTTATCGGATGTGTCGTTTGCAAATACTTTCTTCCAGTCTGTGACTTTTTTTTTTTCATTTTCTTGACATTTTCTTATGTAGAGCAGAAGCTTTTATTTTTAATGTAGTCTGTCAAATTATTTATTTCATAGATTATGCCTTTGGTGTTGTCTCTAAAAAGTTACTGCCTACCCCAAAGTTACCTAGTCTTTTTTTCCTATTTTACGTCTAGGAGTTAAACAGTTTTACATTGCACAGTTAGGTCTGTGATCCACAGGGGTCATTTTTTAACAGTGACAAAGTAAGACTCATAGTTCACCTTAATCCAGAATATTAATATAACATAGGGATAATTTAACAATAAATATTTAGCAGGGCCTCTTGCCAGATCCTTGATCTATGTGTAAAATAATATAAGAAATGTACCTCATGACCTGGGAATACCAGTTTATGTATTCATAAGTATAAAAATTTAGCTGATGTCAAAAACAAAGTTAGCGGAGTTCTAGATAGTAATTGATTGCAATGGGTGGGAAAATGGAGGACAATTACAAAAGTGGTTTACTTCTTAAAAATAGGAGACCATGGCTTATTTATCTTTGTCTTCAATGTATTTCCTAATGTCGTTAAGTCAGATGTAAGGAAATATTGACAATAAATACATGGCTGAGTTAACAGTGTTGATTTCTCTCTCCTACTAAGTGATATGTGTGCCAGGGTAGCGCACCATCCTTTTTGTCCAATATTGTATACCTTGCAGTATCTAGCAAGAAAGACTGAAAGCAAATTCATATTTATTGAGTGACTACTAATCATGATGCAACACAAATTTTAGCTATGTATTATGTGCTAGATACAGCTTGTATCCATTATCTTTTGACATTAGTGTTTTTCTGAGGTGCTTTAAGGTGAGACTTTGATGAAAAGATTAAGTTGTCAAAATACTACACTAACAATAACAAAGCCCCATGGTTCACAGAGAATTCATAAAGCGTTGCAGAGATCTTCCACAAAGGTAAAGTTGCAGTGGGAGAACAGCCACGCCATCCTCACCTCTGTATGTTAGCACATCTTTGGCAAGTCTGGAGTTTTGTGAACCCTTAAAGCGAGCACACTGATGACACCCAATAATCTGAAAGTGGGTACACTGAGATTTTTTTAAAATCCATTTCTCTTTACTTATTGACTTAGAATTATATGAAGTAGTAGGCTAGACTGCTTATTTAGCAGTAAGCAAACTGACAGGCTAGAATATATTCTTAGTTAGAACTGAAATTGAAAGTAAAAATTACGTAAATTTTGGTAATGTTTAAATTTAAGAAAAATTGCATTAATGAAAATTATTTTAAAACTGAAGATTATTTTGACTTGTTTTGGTTTGTAATAGCTACATAGTTGAAAATGATACATTGATTCCATTCAAATTTTGAATAGCTGCTTTATATCACAGACTGTTACATGAATTAAAAAGAAATGCTTGTATTCCAATCATCATCATTTTATTAACATTAATACACACCTACTCCCTGCAGGGCACTTTATCTATCCCCTGATGTTTTAAAACAACTTTTCACTGTTAGTTTTACTATTCTCTTATAGATAGCATCACAGGATCTGAAAAAATTAACCTAAGTTTATAAATCTAATGAATGAAAATGCTGGGAAGTAAAATCCTCCTCTCTGACTCTGACATATTGTCTACTTTGCCACCCTGCCTTTGTGAATTCAATTCCCAATTCTAGCTTTGTTTTGTGGCTAAAAAATGAGAAAACACATATTTAACACTTATGTGGTGTATGAATGGAATGACTATATTATTTTCCAGCTCAGGATACTTTTGAGCAAAAGAGAATTGCTAAAAACTCACAGAGGGATGTTTGTTCAATGTGTATGAAGTTTTAGTTATATAACATGAACATGTCTGAGAGATTTGCTGTCCAACTTGTAGTTTTGATACGGCATCTTATACTTCAGAATTTAAGAGGGTAGATTTCATCTTAAGTGTTCTGCTATACACACACAAAATAATACAAAGCACAAATTGAAAAGGGTGACCAAGGGAAGTTAGGGAGATGTTGGAGTGTCTATTACCTCGATGGTGGTGGTAGTACCATGGGAGTTTGTTTATGTCCAAACTCATCATATATTAAATATGAGCAGTTCTTTGTATAGGTTACACTTCAATGAAGTTGTTTAAGAAAGTTTGAAAACATTCCCCAGGACAGTTGGAATAACCTGTGGTATATGATCTCTTCAGTATTAAAGTTCGAGGCAGAAAGTAGGTAACTCATTGAGAAGCATTTAGCTGAAAATAATTCCAGAAAGGAATGAAGTCAGAGATGTTGAGTAGTGTAAAGCACCCAGTAAGGGATGGCAAAACCCCATGGAATAACAACAGAAGACGAGGGCCAAGAAGCTTAGCGCTGTTGGCGAGAACCCTGGGAGAGCTGGAGTCACAGGCAGGAAAAGAGGTGCTGGCTGTCAGCATTGTAGATGTGAAGAAAGGTGGCAATTTTCAGGTCTTGGGTGATGTGCAGAAGGAGTAGGCAGGTACACTTACCCTGGTCTCTCTCTTCTTTCACGCTGCAGTCTTCTCCCAGAGCTTCTTATTGATCCAATTCAACTAGTACCCGGTAGGCAAGCTGGCTAATGCTCTCTGGAGAGGTCAGCACTCTAGAATCTAGAACAGATCACAACATGGGGAAGAATGGATTTAAGGGAAGAAACACAATGATTGCTCTCAGGCCAACTGCCTATTTGCCTAGTTGCCACATTGTGCTCTGCTAAACTTTTGGGCTATCCAATTAGATGTCTCTGCCACCAGGATAGCTCTGTTTATTTGATCTGCTACCTCCCTTCCTCCCTCCCTCCAGGGATCAGGTCATCTCTCACATATATCTTTGTATATATGGCAGTCACGTAAGAGGAATCAAGAGTGGAAATAAAGTAGTATCCTAGGGAAAAAAGGTAGCTAAAACCATGGGTTCATTCAACCCAATGATTTCTTGTTAATCCTACATCGATTTGTGATGAGCTTGAAACTCTCATTCAGTTCTAGGTCTGCTCTTGTCCAGGGCCTAGCTTTTTAGCATCTAAGAGGTTTACTTAATATATTTTCACCGGACTTAGTTCCAGGAAAAGTGTCTTTCAAAAGCATGCAGAGTCATCTGCTTAAACATTCAGACCACAAGGTAAGGGAGTAGGTAAACACTTTCGGCTGTCACTTAATTGTATCTCTAATGCGAATATATATTCATTATGTATTTGTTAAAGTTCTTACGGATAACCTAATAGAAATTTTTAAAGATGTTTCTCTTTTATTTCAAATACAGAATTTCTAACAGGCATTTAACCTGTTTGTAATACTTAGGGTCTATTCAATAGAATCACAGAAAGAGCAAGCAAAACACATTTTCTTTATAGTTTATAGCAATGATTGCTATGCAGTATGGCATTTTTCATTTTATAATATCTACCTCCATTGTATTTTTCTGCAAATTCTTTATGTCAATGTCATTCAACATTCAGCTTTATAAGAGTGCACCTGCTAAAGTAGTGACAAGAAAACCACTAGAGCCATGACATTAACTGGCAAGGATTTGTGCTTGTAATAATATTGAAATTGAGCATTGCTTCTAAAAGCTCGTGATGTTTTAGTCATCCCTAATGTCCTTTAGTCCTTTTTCATACAGTATATTCTCAAGTATAGATTTGGTTGCTTTGATCATGCAAGTGATCTTTATATATGTCTTTAAAAAAAAATTCCTTTGTAGCCCACATTTTCAGGAGTCAGTACTTAGTACACGGTAGATCTTTTGTACTACTGTCCTTAACTCTTCATCCTTTCCTGCACCTTTGCCCCTTTCTATAGAATCTTATAGTTCCTCTCACTCTGGCTGGTTGTTTTGCTCCTCGATTCTGGATTACCCTGTGTGACTTGCTTTGGCTAACAGAAATGTCAGCAAGTTTGACCCAAGTAGAGGCTTAAACAGGTACTTAGATGTTTCCATTTCCTTTCTTACTCACTGCTTTTGCCTTGAGACAGTATCTACTGGAAGCATGTAAGAGACGAATGAAGAGAACTGAGTCATTACTCAAGAAGAAAGGATGTGAACACCAGGAGGGGCCTTGGAGGGGAAGTGATATGAATATCAATCTGTTTTTTAAAGATTAATAGACGTTTACTAGAGAGGTATGAAGGAAATTTTAGGTGGGAGAAAGGGCATGCAGTGAAACCTATTAGATGTGAAAGAACCTGGCGTGTTTAAACAATTGAAATAGCTGAATGGAGACCATCTGGTCGCAAAAGTCATTGTGTAGCATACGAGAATTTTGGATGATAGCTTGCAACTTCAGTACTGGTGTGGGTAAGTTACTGAAGAGATTTTTCGCAAGTATTGGTTATCACTTGAATATGAAATTTTGGTATTCAGTTCAAGGGTGGGCTAAATGTTGTGGAGATTGAAGGAAGGGGACCTGAGTGCAAGATGATTGCAGTGGGCAAAGTGAGAGCTGTTGACTACCCTGTTTTAAGCCATGAAAGTGGGAGAGGTGAAGAGAGAGGAGCAGAGTCAGGAAATATTTGGGAGTATTTTCCAGACCTGGTAAATGAGTGAATTTGGATAAGAGGAATCCCAGGTTTGTGGCATTATTCATTGAAACAGACAACACAGATAGAAGAGGAAGCAGGGAGGTTAAAGGGGAAGGAGTCTGCTACGAACGCAGGTTGTACTAATGGGACATGAAGATATCATATCCCACTGATCTAAGCTGATGGAGAAGCATAAATCCCACTAAAGGTGAGTCATTGCTTACCTACACTGTGGTTTTATGGTTATACATTCAAAATAAGTAAATGAAAGGGGAAACAAGCAATGCTGTCTTGTTCATTTCCTGGGTCTCTAATAAACAGAACCTGAGCCACGAGTTAAAGAACTGATAATTTATTTGGGTGATGGAACCCAAGCATGACGAAAAGACTAGAACTGGAAACCTTTGATACTGTATTGGTCTACCTGGCCATGTGATTGGAACCAAGTGAGAGAGTCTAGCAGAAGCTTGTGACTGACTGACTGACCGGCTGGCCCCTGTCCTATGTGGTGAAGCCAAAAAGACTGCTGAGACGCAATTCGAAGGAAGGAGGCAGTGACCGGAATCTAAGGAGGCTTATAAGCTTTGTGTCCAATATCACACGGTGCAATCTGAAAACCTTAATTTTGAGCAAAGACATAAAGCTGAAAAACTAGACACAATACCATGTAAACCTTCAAAACAGCAAAAGAATGGGAACATTTTAATAAATGCATGCATATGCTGTTAAAGTATAAAGAAAATAATAGCTGGGTAAACATCATTTCAGCAAAGAGATAATGTTTGGCAAAAATAAGGGAAAATAACATAGGAACCTTAAAGTATATTTGTACCAGCTTGTTTCTGAACTTGATTGGAGGAACCTAGGCATTTTTTAAAGGCTTTCTTTTTTTTCCTTTTTGTATACCGTCTTTCTATAATGAAGTAATTCATTAGATAAAAATGAAATAATAGCCACTAAAACATAAGGGCATTCGTGTAAAACTGTATAAGTATAAAGAATAAATGGAACAAAAATAAAACTTGAGCAAACCCATGAATGTCAGGAAATAAGCTGAATAATAAGAAATCATGTAAATTGGTAAAAAATAGGATGGCAAAAAATATATCTAAACATATCAGTGCTTACTCTGAATATGTATAAGCTAATTTGACTATTTAAAATATAGATTCTCAGATTGGTAATTAAAACAAGCAAAACTCAGCTATGTTCTATTTACAAAGACACATAAGATAAAATGGTGTTAAAAGATTGAAAATGAAGGGAAAATTATACATTAGACATGGTAGGAAGGAGAAGGCAGTGCAGTAATATAAATAGTAGACAAAACAATATTCAAGGTTAAACAGGGACAGCTTGGTGAAAGCTGTTAAAAATTCCACATAAAGTTCTTGGCGTACAGAGAACTTTCATGATGATATCTGCATCGAAATCTAACTGCACTATTGAAAAATATAAAAAACAAATGTGAGAAGCTTCCAGGATAGAGGAAGTGGACACATAAATAATACCAGCAAGAGGTATTACAGATGGTGAGAAGAAATAACCTGAAAAAATTGACAACTGGTGTTCCTAAAGAAAAGATAATAGAAACTAGCAAAAGCAGTTGTGGAAGATTTAGTAGAGCAATCTGTGATTTCAGAAAACAAACAAAAAAACCAAGAGTAATGAAACCTGCAATATAAAAAGGTACACACTGTATAAAAAGGTAAAAATGGTATCAGGCGAAATTAGTGAAAATTGACTAAAACTAATAGATAGCCTTATCATTTTTCATTTCAAGGGTGGAAAAAATGCAAGTATTCAGTACAAATATTAACCTACAAAGAAAAGTAAAAATGGATACTTTCAGTACTCTTTTCTCTGATGCTAAATACTAGAAAAACTAAATTTTGAAATAAAAATATTTGTGACTCCGTGACTCTTTACATCTTATGAATTGACAGGAATCCATTATATGTTAACCTGTTAACGCACCCAAAATTCCTTTTGACATATATGAACTTAAGTATCTTCCTGACAAAAATACTCTACCATTGACAATAGAGACTTAAATCAGTTCGGAAGTGAAATTTTGGTTTTCAACAACAAATCTGTTAAGGCTACCGTAACAAAATACCATAAACAGTATACTTAAACAGCAGATATTTAGTCTCTCACAGTTCCAAGGACACCAATATTAAGGTGCCAGCTGCATTTTGGGTCTCATTAAATTTTAGTCAGAAAAGTCATATATTTGGAATATATGTATACTTCATTCATACATTTCCCTTAAGGCATTACAAAGTTTGGTTCTTAAAGCTGACTGCAGTCAGAACATTCTTTAACCCCATGATTATGTGTCCTAGTCAGTCCTGAGTCTTGGAGATCACTATTCTATTTCTTTGTATGTGGCTGGTAAATAAGAGAGAATGGAAGTTTCTGCAGAAGTTTTAAAAAAGTCTTGGAAGTGATGTATGTCACTTCCGTCCTTATTTTATTGACCATAATGCAACCTTATAGTTCCACTTAACTACCAAGGGGCAAAGAAATGTATGTTTCTTAAAAGAAAAGAAACACTGATATTAGCGAGAAACAATATTTGTTGTCCAACAGTTAAAAAAAGAAAAGTGTTCTACACAAGGATATATACACTGTACTTAAGTGAGTGACCAAATCAGGAAATCTCATTTTGTCTTCTTAGGAACACAGTAAGATGAACAGTGGTTTTACCTAGATGACTTGAATTTTATCATATGGCTAGACTTCATGCTAATTCCTCTCTGTTTAATTCGGAATGCACCTTACCCCTAGGTCTCCCCCACTGAAAATGGGGGGGAAATGATCTGTCTCTGTCAGTTCATCTTTCTTTACAACAATGATGCCGTTTCTCTTATGATAAATTTCGTACCATACATTTACAGGACTTTTGGTGTTTGTTTCGTACAAACAGTTATTCTTTGTGACAATGACTGGTGATTTTGATGATTCATTGATGTGGTGTTATTGAATAGCAAACACAAGACTATCTTGTTAACATATGGGCTCTATGTCCAAAAGATGGTGAAATCACAGAAGATAAAGGACACATGGCAGTTACTCAACAGAACTAATATGATTAAGGAGTACAGAATGGTCAGTGATGGTGTCATAATTAATGGCTCTCATGTCAAATCACACTCCTGGCTCAGGATTCACCTTCTCTATGGAAAATAGAACCATTTTATGCTCATGTGCTTGAGTGCTTGCATAAGTCAGGGGTCATCACTAAGCCTGTTTGTGTAAATCAAGGGTTACTGTACCGTAGTTAAACCCTTTCATTTGTATACAACTATGGCTCATTTCAAGCTACAGTGGCAGAGTTGAGACCTTTGATAGCCTGTATATGGTCCAACAGCTGAGAATATTTACTGTCCAGCCCTTTACAGAAAAGGTTTGCCCACCTCTCCTTTAAACCCATTAGAGTTAGTACCATTTCCTCTCACCATTACAGAATTTCCATTTTTATCCAGAGGAAACAAAGTAGGAGCTATTAAAATCTAATCATAACATCTGGTTAAGAGCGTTGGTCGTTTAGTATCAATAAGTTTTAAATTGAAATTGAATCAAGGAATACTGAGAAACCTATCGAACATTTATCATCATTTCCCGCTTGGAGAAGCCAGTTTTGAATGTATTTTATAAAGATATGAGCATGAAGACAAGTTTTCCTATAAAATATAGTGTTATAGTTTTTAGTCTCAGATGTTTCATATCACAATGACATGTTTTAATATTGTAAATAGTTTGAAAAATAGGTATGGAGGGGCTTTAAATTGTGGCATAAATCTTACTGCTACCTAGAGCATGTTGTAAATAGTAGGCCTCTAAGGAGTTGCTAAAATAAGACTGCATCCTCAAATCTGTTTGTGCATTAAATAATGCATGGCACATTCCAATTTAAATGGAGCATACCGAAGTGCCTAATTTCCATTTTAATCATGAGTATTAAAATTGCATATAAGATTTTATTATTTAAAAAAATATCTAAAACAAAATATAACCATCTGCCATTCTTAGCAAATGACCATGTAAAAAGATCGATTGGCTCCATTAAGGACAAATAATACTGGGACCACCAAAAAGTAAGAAATTGTATTTCATTATTTTAGGTCTTCCCTCTTAATTATAAAAAAGTAAAATAATCGTAAATGATTGGTAATTTCAGTTTCAAAATGACAATGGGTTGTTTTTATTTCACACAGAAACATACACTTCATAAACTACTACGGATC
The DNA here is from genome assembly GCA_004024945.1 of Uropsilus gracilis. Lineage (NCBI taxonomy): Eukaryota > Metazoa > Chordata > Mammalia > Eulipotyphla > Talpidae > Uropsilus > Uropsilus gracilis. Next base: position 24,929 of record PVHY01004853.1, on the reverse strand, counting down.
TGCCCTAGGATGTATTCTTTTTTTCCTTTACGTTGGGGTTCTGTGACAAGTTGATGAAAACAGTGTTAGAGTGATGAAAACAACAGACCTAGTCTCTTCTTTTTTCAATAATTTTTTATTTTTTTAAAATTGATTGCAATATGTGTGTGCATGTGTACATGTGTGTGTGTATGTGTATTTACAACATTGTCTACCCCAAGGTTCTCCCACTACCTTGTCACCTGTGGACCATCATCTTAATCTCTTGAGCACATCCCTCCCCTTTCTCTTGTTCTATGCTTCAGTTCTTCTGACAGTTTAAAATTTTTCTTGTCCGGTTGGTTGTTTGTTTTCCTATATCCCACATATAAGTGAGACCAACCAGCGTTTCTCTTTTTCTTTCTGGCTTATTTCTGCTAACATTATTTCTTTAGCTTCATTCATGTTGCTGCAGATGGCATAAGTTTGTATTTTCTGATTGATGAATACTATTCCATTGTGTACGTATACCACAGCTTTCTGATTCATTCGTCTATTTGGGGGCATTTGGGTTGTTTCCATATCCTGGCTATCGTGAATAGTGCTGCAATAAACATCTAAGTACAGGTGTCTTTTAGAACTAGTGTTTTAGTATCCTTTGGGTAGATTCCCAGTAGTGGCATTGCTGGATCGAATGGAATGACAGTTCCATTTTCAGTAGTTTAAGGGTCCTCCACACAGCTTTCCATAGTGTCTGGACCAGTGTGCATTCTCACCAGCAGTGTGAAAGTGTCCCTTTTTCATCATATTTGCACCAGCGTTTGTTGTTGCCTATATATACATGAGAGACATTCTTACTGGTGTGAGATAGTATATCATTGTGGTTTTGTTTTGCATTTGCCTGATTATTAGTGATGTTGAGCTTTTTTTCATATGCCTATTGGCCATTTGTATTTCTTCTCTGGAGAAGTGTTCTTTTAGCTCTTCACCCCATTTTTTGACTGGGATTTTTGCTTTGTTTTTGTTAAGTTGTGTAAGTTTTTTCATGGATCTCTGTTAATTAGACCCTTGTCACTTGTATGGATGGCAAATTTTTTTACATTCGACTGGGTTTCTTTTTGTTTTGGTTATTGCCTCTTTTGCTGTACAGAAACTTTTTCATTTGATGTAGTCCCAGCTGTTTGTTTTCCTACATTTTTTTAGCATCTGCAGATCTGTCCTGAAAGAATTGCTGAAGTATAGGTCTTGGAGTGTTTTGCCCAAATTTTCTTCTATGTTTTTTATGGTTTCAAGACCTAGTCTCTTCTGTCTTAGAACTGTGACATCAAGGACTTGAAAATTGATACTGAACTGAACTTCATAAATAAGATTAGAGTTTTGAACTAGAGCTAATGTTATGGGGGGGGGGTTGCCAAATCTGAATTTATAAAACAGATTTTTCCTATTTTCACTTGGAAGCCCTGTGAAAACTTATAACTCTTTCTGACTCTTCTTAGTGGTCTTAGTGATTTAAAGTGAACACATGCAAACAAGCATTTAAATATAGGTGTAAACATTTAAACTAGAACTTATTTTTAAATTCTGCTTTGTTAATATGTTGCACTTTGTAGTGATTTTTTTATACTTTTATATGTATCCTCATAGAGTTCAAGCACTTTGAAAAATGGCCACACAGTGTAAAAGGAATGCTACCAGAGACCATTCTTGGACAAGCTACAAAATAGATGATTTACTCTTAAAGATTCTACCGTCCAAGTTATAATCACTTTCCTATTTGAAATTTCCCCCAGCTGTTTATCAACTTTGTGTAGCATCCCTGACTTCCTAAGCAAATCAATTGGAGCAGACTCATTAAGGTACTTGTTACAATATGCAGGTTCCTTGGCCAAGTTTAGTCTTAGTACGTAAGATTCTGAGGGAGTAGACTGAGAATCATTCCAAATGTAATCATAGGAAGTAGGTTAATGTCAGACAATGCCATAACTGTATTATTCCTCTGAATTATTCCATTTCAAGAAAGTTCTTTATGAGAAAGTTACTTGAAATGGAGGAGTGTATGCAGTTGGAAGAATTTTAGGTGAACTGGGAAGATTATACAGGATTTGTGGGAGCATTTAAAAAAATACTTCCTCTGATGCACAGTGGGTATCTGGAGGCTCCATGTTCACTAAGTGTCACATGCAATTTTGATTTATTTAGCTTACTTACACTGCCCTGGACTTCCTAATAGAAAGTACTCCTAGAAAATTGCCTATCATCGTAGGCAATGGCACATTTGCCTGCAAATTTTTGCAGTATATTGAGGATTTTGCACGTTTTCCTATTGTTATGGCAATATTCGGAAACTGAGTATTTCTTACTGAGTGCATATTTGAAAAACTGGTTTAAATGTTTGAAGTATTTGGAAACCGATCCTGTGACATTGGACATGGTAATCTCCTTATGTAAACATATGTATTTCCACAAATAATAGATCTTTTCAAGCCAAATGTTGATGTTTATTTCTGTATTTATACCAACTAGAAACACAAAAGACCAGTTGTCTACTGTTAGTTATTTTTGTTGAAGTTTTTTTTCTTTTGTTTTTAAGATAGCTGCTTATAAACAAACTGGTGAGCACCTATTAAATCTGAAGCTAGGTCAATGTATTTTATGAGGATTCAGAAACAAAGCAAAACGGAAACTTTATTATTTTGCTTACAAAGAAAGGAGAAATTCTACATTGAGAAAAAAGGGAAATAGAATTGTAATGATCTTTATAGAAGCTTAAAGATTAAAAATGGAGCAACTATATGTATATATAGAACTGTGTATATATATTCTATATTTTATATACATATATATATATATAATGGAACAACTATATCTCAACAAACTGGACAACCTAGAAGAAGTGAAAAGATTCTTAGAAACACAGAACTTAAAGAGAACCAGAAGGAAAAAAAGTTTGAACCAGCTCTTACAAGTAAGAAGATTGAGTCAATAGTCTCCCAATGAGGATGACTTCACCGGTGAATTTTACCAAACCTTTAGAGAATTAGTTCCAATGTTTCTCAAACTCTTTCAAGAACATTGAAAAAGAGTGTGTCTCAGCACAATAAAGACCATATATGTTAGTCCCAGAGCTAAAATCATATTCAATATTGAAAGATCAGGAAAAAGACAGGGGTGTCCACTCCCACCATTCATAATTGCTCCTAACCAGAGCAATTAGGCAAGAAAAGGAAATAAAAGCATCAGAATTGGAAAAGGTGTGAAATTATTTCCATTTGCAGATGACAGGATTTTACATGTAGAACATCTAAAAGACTCCCCAAAATTATTACAGGTGATCAACAAATTAAGTCAAGAAGAGGTATTGAATGGAAAATTTTAAATGGAGGCAGAATCATTGAGATTGAACACCTGCAGTGCTATATGCTTGCTATTTGCATTATTTTACTTAGTCTTAATAAGAACTCTCAGTGGAGTGTGTCATTACTAGTTTGCAAATGACAGAATAGACATAAGCATTACATTCCATTGTATTATTTCCATGCAGTATAGCCTATAGAGTTACTTACATGCTACTTGGTGGCTTTTAAAAATGATGTACAACAACGATTAGTAAATACTAAAACATAATCGAGACTACTAACGAGGTAGTTTGGTGTCACATTATCTGAAATGGAAGTGCTTTGCTTAAACCCATTAAAGGATGAAATAATTGCTGATAAAAAATAAAACTAAGTAGTATCAAGGTTTTAACTTCAAAATTAGGTAAATGAAATATTGTCTAAATCTAGGCTAAGTAAATGTTATGGACTGTGTCACCCCCAAATCCTTGTTCAAATACTAATCTTAAATGTGATGATACTTAAAAATAGGGACTTTTAGGATTAATACCCTCATAAAATGAGACCCAAGAAAGCTGGCCTCCTTTCCTCTTCACCATGTGAGCACCTAACAAGAAGATGACCATCTTCAAAGCAGGAACTGCTTCCTCCTTCAAAGCAGGAACCTTTCCCCTCGTCATAACTTGACTGTGTCTGTTCTCAGACCTGATCTCAGACATCCTTGGTTCCAGAAATATGGAACCAAGGAAATAACTTAAAAGAGCTTAAAGATTAAAATTTATGTAGAGTAATGCTTTCATTTTCTTTATTACATTGCCCGATTATCGTTGTATCTTTACTTTGAGAGTTTATTAGAAAGTGATGAGTTTAGCAAAAACACTTTCAATTTATGATTTCAGTAGAAACATTTTAAAATCTATAAATGTATTTCCCTTTGAATATTTCCTTATGTTGCCAGAGTGCTCCATTCCTCAGAGTTCTGTGTTTTACCTGAAGAGCTAAAGAGTCAGTGTCCATCTCTTGGAGTATAAAATGTTTTCACAAAGTATATTTCCGGAAATAAGAATTTTGAGAACCAGGTGTTTATTTTCAAGAGCCACGCACCTGAGAAAGAAGAGTCGAAATCCCAACTAGGTTAGAGAGAAACCAAAGTCATTACTGGTTTGTGACTAACATCCAAATTTGAACTCTAGGATTGCATACAAGTTCCATTTTTTAGGGTCAAGATTTGGTTGGTTTGGAAGAGAAGAAATGGCGTGAGGGTACATTCAAGTAAGCGGTGTTATTTGATTATAGAAAAGTTCCCATGTGCCACATTTCAGCATACAAGTGCTATAAAGGCTAGTCCATTGCAGTGGCCTAAGGACTCGTACAAGGATGCTTTAAACCAGAAATTGTATTCAGAATTGGGAATATCCAAAGCATATACGGTCCCATGTCCAGAAACAGTATGGAAATGGTTGCATCTAGGGACACCAATGTCCTGAGCCTAAAAGAAATGTGGCCTTTCAGTGGAAGCCACAGGGGAGTAGCTCACAGACTCATCACCCTTGGAGCCATAATGAGCTTCCCCCTGTCTCAGATATAACTTTGGGGAAGTAATAGATACCATGTTAACTGAAAAGAGGATAACATATAAGTTAGAGATGATTGAATTGTCAAAGTGAACACCAATACTACTTACAGGTAAAGGTAAACACTTTATTCAAAATTACTGTGGGTATGTAAGGGCAATCTGGCTGCAACATCTGTCACTCCATCGATCGCCAGGGTTGATTCAGCTGATCTGGCTCCCTAGGCCGGTGTCCCCTTCCTCCCTCACCACTCCATGTGCGTCCTTCCTGAAGCTGCGCAATTGGTCAAAGAGGACGGCCTTCCCCGAATAGAGACAGACTGTTCTTCAGTTGAGGGTATATGAGTAGCTGCGCTCGGCTGCAAGAACCTCCAAACAAACCCTCAAAGTTACTGTGATAGGGTTCCCCCAAAACTAAATGATTCCTCGACCAAAATTTATCCAGTATTCTTACGGGGCAAGTGTCGGAGTGAAAAAAAGTTGGGAGTCATACATCAATGCTGTTAGAATTTTTTTTAATTGGTAAGCTCCGCTCTGGGAAATAAATTTGGTGTCGTCTACTCAGTATTTATTGCTCCTCAGAATTTGTAGTAACTACGATCTACTTTTCTCAATTTCCAAACTGTTTTAGGCACAGAAGTTCCACTCAATTTTCATAATTGGGAGAGCACAGGATTTTTTTTTAATGCACAGATAGCTGCTGTGGGAATATTATAATTCTACTTAACAGGTTAGAAATAAGTAGTAATGAATTTGGTAGAATATATTAAAATTTAAGATTTCAATGTCTGAGTCGATATAACATAAAATCTTAAAATTGCTACACTTGGGATCAACATTCGTCATATTTAAGTCAAGAATGTTTGTGCTTTACTTTTTAGGAATAGTGAAGATGCATAAAATGATATTTTAGCACCATACACAACATCAGTAGTGTGTGTAAATTATGGGGTCAAATATTACAGACTAAGCTAACCAATTTATAAGCAGAGTTTTATAAAAACTTCCTAAAGGGTTTTTACAGTGGCTTTTATTGAAGGGCAGTTTAGACTATTACATATATATATATGTATGTATGCATTTCTATGTACATTACACACATATATATAATACATATATATTATATAGTAAAATTCTTATTTATATCCCTTGTAGGAAATTCAGGAGATTTTTTTTTCTTTTACAATTCTGTATTTTGCTTATTTGAAAAGATTTGTTTCTGAAAATAAATACTATGGAAAGCTTATCTTCTGAATCTTTAAATAGTTTGATATTTATGTTTTATTGCTTCTTTCTAATCATGTGGGAATTTCAGAGTATCTCCAGATGAAAATTTATCTATCAATAAAGATCATAGATAGTTACAGTGAGTAAAAATATTAGGTCATGGAATAATATATATTATACAGTACTATTTTTATATATGCTAAAATATGCAAAACTGAATGACATATTTTTAGAGATATAAACAAATGTGACTAAACTATTTTTAAAAGGTAAAGGAATGAGGCCATCTGGTGACTTCTAAAAGGATGTTAGAGAATTATTACTATCCTGCTGAGGACAATTAAGAGATTTGTCTGAACCTTTAAAAATAAATCCCTCAGTACATCAAATAGCTAATAATAGAATAAGAAATTACCAGACCAAGTGTGGAGGAGTTGGGGAGGTGGGCAGGCGGGGAGGTTGGACAGATCAAGAGAGGTAAGCTCAGCTTTGAAAGTAATTTTTCCCTTAGGACATTTGCTTCTTGGAAAGCAACAGCTATGAAACTAAACTGTAGTTTTTAGTGGTCTTGTGGGAGTAGAAGGTAATGCATAAGAAAATAAGACCAAAAGAAATGAGAAGCAGTAGAAAAAACAGCACATAATTCTGACACATATTGGAATGATCAGAGTATAGAGTATCTGTTTACTTCAATGCACTGAAGCAGTAGCTTGAAAATATATACAAAATATATACAAAATACAAATAATTATAACCATGACATGTAACAAGACAGAAATACTAAAATAGAAAAATAAGATAATGGAAATCAACAGTCAATTGTTAATCTGCTGTTAAACACAGTTGAAGAGAATATTAGTGAACTGAAAGGAAGTCAAAGAACATTTACTTAAGAGAAATAGTCAACCGGAAAATGAATCAAAAAAATACTCAACAAAGCATAGAGGGAGAAAAAAACTTTCCCAAACCAAAACAGAATAAAATTCATAGAGGATACAGTAAGAAGCTATAATGTATAGTTATTACCAGTAAGAAACAGAAGAGGAAAATTAAGGAGAAGCAATATTTGAAGCAATAAAAGTTAAATAAAAATGACAAAAACTGATAACAGATACTATGGCACAGATTTGAGTCACTTAACAAATCTCCATCAAGATGAAATATAAATGTATCTCTCTCTCAAAACAAAGTTAAACAAAAATACTCTAGAGTTGGCAAATTTTTGTTCGGAGATATTTGGTAATTTCCACAGCACTTTATTTTTTTGTTTGTTTTATTTTTTTAAATTTTGGGTCTATGTATATATAAAAAACATTATTGTATACCCCAGAGTTTCCCATTTCCTTAACACCTGTTAGCCATCTTATTCTTTTGTGCCCTCCGCCTCCCCTGCTTTCTTCCCCCTCCTCTCTCGCTCTATTGTTCAGTTCTGTTGGTTGTTTCTAATTTTTATTATTCGCTTGTTTGTTTTTCCCTATATCCTTCATATAAGTGAGACCATCCTGTATTTCTCTTTTTCTTTCTGGCTTATTTCTGCTAATGTAAGTCCTTCTAGCTCCATCCATGTTGCTGCAAATGACATATGCTTGTCCTCCTTGATTGATGCATAGTATTCCATCCCGTACATATACCATATTTTTTTCAGCCATTCATCAGTTTTGGGGCATTTGGATTGTTTCCATATCTTGGCAATTGTAAACATATCTGCAATAAACATGTGCGTACAGGTGTCCTTTTTAATTTGTGTTTTCATGTCCTCTGGGTAGAATCCCAGTAGTGGGATTGCTGGGTCAAATGGTAATTCCATTTTTAGTTGCCTGAGGGTCCTCCACACAGTCTTCCATAGTGGCTGGACCAGTTTGCACTCCCACCAGCAGTGTAAGAGAGTTCCTTTTTATCCACATCCACGCCAACACTTGTTGTCCATTTTTTTTATATGGGCCATTCTTACTGGTGTAAGATGGTATCTCAGTGTGGTTTTGATTTGCATTTCCCTGATTATTAGTGATGTGGAGCATTCTTTCATATGCCTATTGGCCATCTGTTTTTCCTTGTTGGGGAGGTGTCTTTTTCTTCTCTCCATTTTTTGACTGGGCTTTTTTGTCTTGTTTTTGTTGAACTGTATGAGCACTTTGTGTATCTTTGTTATCAGACCCTCATCACTTGTCTGGAGGGCAAAAATTTTCTCCAGGTCGGTTGTGTTTCTTTTTGTTTTGTTTACTGTCTCTTTGGCTGTACAGAAACTTTTTAGTTTGATATAGTCCCAGCTGTTTATGTTTTCCTTCATTTTTTTTTTTTTTGCTAGCTGTAGTTGTTTCCAGAAATGGATCTTTGAAGTGAAATTCATGGAGGGTTTTATCCAGGTTTTCTTCTATGTATTTTATGGTTTGAGGTCTCACATCCAAGTCTTTTAGCCATTTTGAGTTGATTTTTGTACAAGGTATGAGGGTGTTATCTTGGTTTATTTATTTTTTGCAAATTGTGGTACAGTTTTCCCAGCACCATTTACTGAAGAGACTGTCCTTGTTCCAGTGTATTTTTTGCCCCTTGGTTGAAATTAGTTGACCATATATGTGTGGTTTTATTTCTGGGTACTCGATTCTGATCCATTGGTCTGTTTGTCTATTTTCGTATCAGCACCATGCTGTTGTGATTATTACAGCTTTGTAGTACAGTTTGAAGTCTGGAGTTGTAATACTTCCATTCTCTCTTTAGTGTGTCAAGAGGGTTTTGGCTATCCGGGGTCTTTTATTGTTCCATATGAATTTCAGTAATTTTTGTTCTATCTCTTCAATATATGTCATTAGGATCTTTATTAGAATTGCATTGAATCTGTAGATTGCCTTTGGTAATGCTGATTCTTCCAGTCCATGAACAGGGTTTGTCTTTCCAGTTTTTAATATCTTCTATTTCTTTTAAGAGTGTTTTATAGTTTTATTCGTATACTTCTTTACTTCTTTCGTTAGGTTTATTTCCAAGTATTTAATTTTCTTTGGTGCAATGGTAAATGGAGAGGATTTTTAATTTCTTCTTCTTCTGATTGATTCTTTTCATATATGAATGCTATTGATTATTTGTGTGTTGATTTTTTATCCAACTTATTATTTCAATTAGCTTTTCTGTTGATTTGTTTTGTTCTCTACATAGAGTATCAGATCATCTGCATATACCGATAGCTTTTTTTTCTTCTTTCCCTATGAGAATTCCTTTTATGTCTTTCTCTTGTCTTATTGCCCTAGCTAGGACTTCCAGAACTATGTTGAAAAGGAGTGGAGAGAGTGGGCATCCTTGCCTGGTTCCAGATCTTAATTGAAATTATTTCAGTTTTTTCCCCATTAAGGATGATATTTGCTCCACAGCACTTTATAACTGCCCCAGTAAAATACTATCACTTTAAGAAATTTTTCAACTCATAAGATTAATAATTTTCCCCAAGCTTTATGTGTTATACTATCACAGTGGTTATGGTAGATACCACAGAAATGGCTATGAAATTCTCAATTCTCACTTGAATTGACAGTGAGAAAAAATATATAGTTTTGAAGCATATATCTCACACCATAGGAATTTGAATTGATGTAACATGTGCAAAACTGATTTCATGTAGTCGATTTCATATTGCTATACTTTAACATATGCCTTTCTTATATATAATCCCTTTCTTATAAAATTTAACTTTCTCATTGAAATGAGAAGTTTTCCTAGTCTATCCTTCATAAATATAGCAATTTCAGAAGATAGTCAACCATCTCCCATCAGGGAATGACATATAAGTCCTCTACCCTTGAACTTAAACTGGTGGTAATAACTCCATTTTAAACTGCAGAATGGAGCGAATGTGACATCTCATGACTTTTGACTTCATGCTGACAACATTGATGCTGCCATGCTCAACAGCACATTTACTTTTGCACCCTTGAACTGTTATCTAAGAAATCGATCCTTTGGTCAGTATGCCCTGGGGAAGCCTAGGACACATGGTAGGCCAGCACCGAGCACCACAAATGGAAGTAAGAACACTTGTAGATAATTCTAATCTGCATTCATTGACTCACATCCACTGCTGAGTGAGACTCCCTTATTGAGGTGTCCTAGGTATTAGGAGGCACAGGAAGCCATTCTCGCAGCACCCTCTCTGGCTTTCTGATCACAAAATTTATGAGCATTTTATTCATTTTAAACAGCTAAGATTTTTAGTCACTTGTCACGTACTAATGGAGCTGGACAAGGAGATCAAGGTAACACTGTATATTGCTAGAGTATCTACTGCCATGTGTCCCTTGTTTTGTGTAACATTTTACTGTAGAGCCTAGGTAATCGATGAAAGTAGACAAAACAAGGTATTTCAAGCAAGACCATATGAGTCACAGAGCTCTCTAGGTATTTACATAAGTGACTATTTTGATTTGCCAACCAGGTTGATATGGACAGATAAGCCACTTCATGGCCACCAAGTGACAGGCAGCTGCCCCTCAGCAATCGGCATTGCTGACTGGATTTGTTGGTCCGTAAAGTATACTACAGAAGCTTTGTTATTAGGTATCAGCAATTTCTAATTGCAAAGGTAACCGTTAGTGTGTGTGTGTGTGTGTGCGCGCGCGCACGCGCGCGCATGTGTGTTTAATGTGCCAGTGCTTAGTATATGTTGGTTGAAATTTCCAGAGTGACAAGACAGTGTCCTCTCCTGTATCTGGGTTATTTCGTTGCATCAAAGTCATTTCTTACTTGCCTCACTCTCCCTAATTAGATTGCATACTCCCTGAAAGCAGAGTCTCTGTCTTTTTCAATTATAAGTCTGCAGCGGTGCTTAGCTTAGCTCAGCATTTCCTTTTAGGTGATCATGGTATAATTTTGAAAGCAAAGTCAGTTCTAAACAAGGATAGCCTTTGCCATCATTATTTTGTGTCCTGAAGGACAAGAGTAAATCCCTATCTTAAATGGTATACTAAAAATGCCTGTTTTCTGCTTTACTGCTGGATAATCTTAAGAGTGTGTTCTCATAAGCAAGACCTAAAGGAATATATCCAAAATTTTAAAGACTCTAAAATCGCTCTTTAAGGGATATTTGGAAGTGAATTTTGGAAAGCATCGCTGAGATAAGGAGAGATGGACTTTGCAATTTGTGTGTTTTGGTATACTTGAAAAAAAAAGTAAGCACATAGCATCTTGATATTCAGAATGTTATTTCAGAAGATGTTTTTGTAGACATGTTTTAATTTCTCATGTATTCTTAGAATAGTCAGGTTTTGATATCATGATTATGCAGACTTTAGAAACAAGATGGAAAACGTTCATTAGACTAATATCTGGAAATGCTTGTGTAAGATTTCTTTCTTTCTTTCTTTCTTTCTTTCTTTCTTTCTTTCTTTCTTTCTTTCTTTCTTTCTTTCTTTCTTTCTTTCTTTCTTTCTTTCTTTCTTTCTTTCTTTCTTTCTTTCTTTCTTTCTTTCTTTCTTTCTTTCTTTCTTTCTTTCTTTCTTTCTTTCTTTCTTTCTTTCTTTCTTTCTTTCTTTTTTTTGAGACTA
>PVHY01004853.1:0-13211 GCA_004024945.1 Uropsilus gracilis | reverse complement strand
TGGAACCGCAGGCTCTCGTTGCCCGGGGCACCACAGACTCTAGCAATCCCCAGCCTCAGCTTCCCAGGTAGCTGGGATTACAGGTGCGCGCCACCATGCTCAGCTATTCTTTTGGAACTAGGTCTCGCTACGGGCCCCAGGTGGGACTTGACCCGTGATTCCTAGCCCCGGCCGCTTCATAGGCTGAAGCATACAGGCACTAGCCACCGTGCCTGGCCCTCTTTATTTACTCTTATTAAGAATTTGCTCAAGATTTTTTGAGCTTTGATTTTTCCTTATGTATAGGAGTTTAAATAAGAATTTAGTTTTTGTATTATATGTTAAAATTTTTTATTCCAACTCGTGCAGGTTTTTCTAAGTTGTATTGCTGCAAGGAATTTATTCATTTTATCCAAGTTGTTGAACTATTGATGTATCACTTATGATAGTCTTTCATTAACTTCTTGATGTCTGTAGGCTCTGTAGTAATTTCTAGACCTCTTTTTTTTCCTAAATCAATTTTGTTAAAGCTCTATCAATTTTTCGATTATTTCAAAGAACTTTTGGCATTATTCATGTTCTGCATTATTTTGTTGGGTTTTTTGTTGTTTTAACTTTATTATTTAAATTTACCTCCTTAACTGTGAATGAAATGAAAATGATTGAATTTTTACACTGTACCCACATTTCTAATGCTTTTCACTCTTTTCTGAGAAACTGAATTTCTATGAAGTACATTTCCATTCAAACTAAAGAATCTATTTTAGCATTTCTGTAGTGCCAGTTTGCTAGTGACAAATTCCTCACTTTTTTTTCTATGAACATGCCTTTATCTTTATTGCAACAGATTCCATTTTCTTCTGACCCTTTGGTTTGTAACATTTATATAGATATGTCCTTTTTTTTCCCTAGCTACTCTAAGAGATTGCTATCTCTTGTTTTCAGCAGTTTTGTGGTTATATACCTACCTGTAGAATCTCCCTAATAGATGATCTCTTTTCTTCTGCTCTAAGCTAAACTCTCTGCCTGTCTGTAGTCAAGGCCCTTCACTCTTAGGGATCATCTCCCTCAGCTCTCCTTCCTTTCTCCCGACTTCAGTGTACTGCTCTGTACACTCTACCTGTGCCCTCAGTGCAAGTTTATAAGAAAGGGTTGGTTGACACATTCTGTGACTGGAGCCTCTCAGGATTCTAATTCTCCATGTCATCCCATTCACTGCCATTAAGTTTGTTAAAAATCCAAGTTGTTCTCCCTTAAGTTCATCTGTGGAAAATTTCTTCTACTCCTCTTTCACTGGGGTAAAAGGAAACTTGCACTTCTTCTAAGTGGAGCTTGTAACTTTCTGGAATTAAGTAGAGTTTGTAACTTTTTGCATTTACTTGCATCCTTACCTCTACAGACTTGCCAGTTATGTATATCTAATTTATTTAGTTTGCTCATATTGTTAAGAGAACAATTATTTCTTGAGAATTTCTACATACTACATGGAAAACATGTATAGAATATAGCTTATTGCTCTTCTGAAACAGCTGTTACTTATTCTAGTAGCTGTCACTCACATAAGAATCTCTTTACATAACTGTAAGGTGAAGTTCCTTGGACACCTTCCAACTGAGTGACCAGCAAAAAGGAGAATGATGATATCTTTTTAAAGAACAACTTACTGATATTTGTTCTTTTGCTGCAATAACAAATTATCACAAATTTCTTACCTTAAAAATAGCAGAATTTTATTACCTTATGGAAGTTCTGTAGTTCTAAGTTTGGTACATATATCCTTGAGCTAAAATCAAGTTTTCGATAGGATGGTGTCCCCTCCATAGTCTCAAAGGGAGAATGTTTCTTTCCTTAATTTAGTTTTTAGAGGCAACCTGTATTTTCCTTGATCTGTGGATCCCTTACTCTTCTTTAGAGACTTCAGCATTGCATCTCTATGACCTCTCTCTCCCCCTTTCTCACCCTTCACCCCTCCTTCTCTCCCTCCCTCCCTCTTCCACCCCCTGTGCCCCTCCTTCCTTTCTTCCCTCCCTCCCTCCTTTTCTCCTTTTCTCTTTCCTCCTCCCTCCCCCTCCATCCCTTCCTCTTTCCCTCCTTCCCTGTCTCCCTTTTTCCTTCCCTGTCTCCCTCCCTCTCCCCCCACCCCTTTCAGTTTACAAGGATCGTTGGTGAGTCCATTGGGCCCACTTGGGCTGTATCACTAAGGCAGGCTGTTCTGTCAGAAGGTCATCTGATTAAAACCTTAGTTCTGTCTACAGTCTTAATTACCCTTTACCATGTAATGTAATGTGTTCACAGATCCTGGGATTAGGACATGGATATCTTTAGGGGGGGATCACTATCCTGCCTCCCATAAGATTGTTTACCTCTTGTCCTTCAAAATTCGTGGAAGCTAATTAGTGTCCTTTGGTCAAGTATAGCATACCAATTCTTCAGGAATCTGCAATGGTAAAATTAACTTTAATTTTACTCACATGAAAACAGTTGTGGAAAATAGTCATTCTGAAAAGCTATCACACGCCAAATTATAATATTTAAGGTCATTTTTAGTAATATTAATATAATTTATATTTATAAATGACAGAAGTGTTTTGTATTCTTTACCATAAATTTAAAGTCAAATGCATGTAAAATTTAATCTTGAATTTGTTTTCTTAAACGAATGAAATGTTAGAAGATGTGAAAGTGCTTATATCAGCTATCTCATTGGCATGTCATAACTAGCGTGAGGGATCATCACATATCCCTCTTATGGGGGAGCATATCTGTGTCATTTTTAGGACAGCACGTTATGGGGTAAATAACATGCTGAGAATTGGCTGCCAGAAAGCAAGTCATTTTTTATAATAATCTAAGCATTTTAATGGAGAACTATTTATCATGTTTTCCTACTATCACTTGGTATTTGAACCATAAAGGTAATTAACTGGAAATAAGTCAACCAAATAATATGCCTACACCTGTCCACCCTTTATCAGCATGACTTTATGATGCACAGTGGTAGGAGAAATGTTATAGCTAGGATGCAAAAAAAATAAAATATTAATGCTTTTAATATCGAGTGCCTTTAGAACAATGATTCAGTAATGTGAGCGAGGCCTTGGAATTTAAAGGTGTTAAAGTCACACTTGAATAGCATAGTAGTTTGCCAGCCCCAAGCATTCTGACTCAACACCTCTACTTGAAACTATCGCTATGGTCTTTCCTGTGTTTAAATGGTACCTAGTAGTGTTTGGCAATAATGCCATGCACACTGGTTTATAAGAGTTGATAGCAGAATTTCATTTATAAATATTATATGTGAGACTTATTTGTAAAACTTGCATACATATTTATAGAAAGCTTAATTATAAAGAATAAGAATTGAAATAACAAACTCTCAATACAAGTATCAGGCTTTTTGGTTTCCTAGTTTTGAATTGATGAAACATCCAGGGGATTATTATAATTTGAGATGCAACAAAAAGCGTGATGAATGAAAGCTGTTTTCTGCAAAAGCCTTTTCTGCAGAAAGACAGGCAAGTGTGGGTATTGGGAGAACAACGTAGTGGCATAGAAAATGGAGAGAAGATAGACACTGAAACCAAAATAATATACTGAGGTATAAACAAGTACATGATTTTCCTATCTACACTCCATGATATTTGACGTAGGGTCCGTGTGTAAATTTAAAGGTCAAATGTCAGGAAGTAGGGAGGTAAAAGAAAAGGGAGCAAAATAGTCATCTTTCCGTTATGAGCATGGTCACTGCACCCACTATACCCATGGAGCTTCATGCCATGGATCCACCCTTGAATTTGCCCTTCCATATGTTGGGGAGCAAACAAGGCAAATGTGTTTCTTGTGATTCCAATGCATACACTGTGTTGAAAACTTTCGTATTAACCTGTAATTTAAAATTTCAAAGTCCAAATCACAGAATGCACAGGTCAAGTACACCAGTCATGTTACTAGGAGTCAGATATACAAGAAATTGAACTACCTGTGATATTTTCAAACTGTCTGTTTCGCACAAGCCAGTTGTTGGTGTGACAGTATTTTGGGTTAGATAGACTTTTTATCACTTAATTTTTTTGATGATTTTTGTCTACATCTAAAACCTAAGAATATGTCTGGCATTTCAAATGTCAACTTAGTAAAACGTACACAGAAACAACTGCTATGAAAATTCTACCATTCAGAATTGGGGAGGGGTCAGATAATTAAAAAAAAAAAAGGTTATCTGGTTGTCTACTCATACCTCTACAGTAAATGATATATAGCTACAATAGTTACTCCTGTAATTGTAATATAGAGATGAACTCTTTCTATGGTTATATCCAAACTAGTTGTTATGTAATGATGAATTCATTATTCCTCTATAAATTAAGGCAAACATGCCTACTCTTGGAGATCTTATTATGTGTAAATGAGAGAATGAATACAAAGAACTGAACAGTAGTAGAGCTTGATGATGATACAATGAGTAAGGTAAAAAAGAGTGATTCCATATGATGGAGAAATTGTGAATTTATGAAATAGTGGCCAGTACAAACCAGCATACCTAGCTGATGGCAGTTCCGATTTCGTTTGCCAGATCTAAACCCACCAGACTTACTGGCATGTTGATATCATCTTATGAGGTTTTTGGCTTAAATATCCACAGGGATATTACTAGGTCCTATTATTAAGATGCCATGTAAAGTATAAACTGCTTAGTTAAATTGCAGGTTTTTTTTTTTTTTCCCAAGCGAAGGTTAGGGAGGAGGGAGAAAGTAATAGAATAAAATGATCCTTTTATAATTGTTCTCCCAAGTTTGAATGAGGCATTGGTTTCTTAGGGCTTGAGGTCATCGTTTCCAAGCCTTGGTGGAAGAAGTGGTGATCCCTAAAAATTTCCAGAGGAGTCCCATATCCTATATGATTCTAAATTTGATGTATTATGGAAAGAATAGCAAAACATGGTTGGTGATTTTAAAACATTGTTGTAACAGATATTATCTGCTGCTTGTGGGCTTTTCAAAATAATGCATGAGTGCATGTATTTTTAATTTAATTTAATGTTTACTTTTTGAATTAGTGTTTTGGTGTCCTTTGGGTAGATTCACAGAAGTAGAATTGCAAGATCGAATGGCGTTTCCATTTTCAGTAGTTTGAGAGTCCTCCACACAGCTTTCCATAGAGGCTGAACCAGTTTGCATTCCAATCCACCAGCAGTATAAGAGTGTTCCTTTCTACACATCCATACCAGCACTTGTTTGTTGCCTGTTTTGGTTTTATTATTGTTTGGTTTGGTTGTTTGGTTTTTTGTTTGTTTTCTTGATATGGGCCATTCTCACTGGTGTAAGGTAAATCTCATGATTGGATTTGTATTTCCCTATTACTGATGTTGAGCGATTTTACATATGCCTATTGGCCATTTGTATTTCCTCTTTGAAGCAGTATCTTTCTAGCTCTTCCGCCCATTTTTGACCAGGATTTTTATTTTACTTTTGTTGAGTTGTGTGAGTTCTTTGTGAATCTTTGATATCAGACCCCTATCACTGGTATGGAAAGCAAAAATTTTTTCTCATTCAGTTGGGTGCCCCTTTGTTTTGTTAATTATCTTTTTTAGCTCTGCAGAACTTTTTTAGTCCAATGTGGTCCCAACTGTTTGCTATGCTTCACTTTTTTAGCATCTGTAGATGTGTCCTGAAAGATGTTCCTGATATACAAGTCCTGGAATGTTTTCCCCCTCCCCTTATTTTCCTCTAGGTATTCTGTGGTTTCAGGTCTTATATCCAAGTATTTTATCCATTTTGAATTGGTTTTTGTACATGGTGTGAAGGAGTGGTCTAGACTCACTTTTTTTGGCGTATAGAGATCCACTTTTCCCAGCACCATTTACTGAAGAGACTATCCTTGTATCGATGTATATTCTTTTTTTAATTATTTATTTTTTGATTGCATATATATATATACACACACAAAAACATATATAAGTATTACATCTTTGTTTACCCCGATATTCTCCCATTAGCTTCTCACCTGTGCACCTCCTTTATCTTTTGTATATTATGTGTCAAAGATTAACTGACCATATATATATATATATATATATATATATATATATATACACACACATATATATATATACAGCTTTATTTGCGGGCTTTTCATTCTGTTCCATTGGTCTGTGAGTCTATTTTTGTTCCAATAACACTTATTAAAAAGATACCCATAGTTGCATGTTTATTGCATCACTATTTAAATAACCAGGATATGAAAAAAAGCCATATGCCCCCCAAAATGATGAATGTTGGAAAAGATGTAGTATATGTACACAATGGAATAGTATTCTGCAAGCAAAACTGACACATATGAAGCATTTGTAATAATATGGATGAACCTAGAGGGAATCATGCTAGCAGAAATAAGCCAGAAAGAAAAAGAGAAGTACTGGATGATCCCAGCTATAATGCAGGGTATGGGGAAAGCAAACAAACAAAGGGACAAGTAAACTTAAAACCGACAGATCATCAACAGAACTAAAGCGCTGAGCAAGGGAGGGGGGGATGAGGGTAAAATACGGGGAGGGATGGGCACAAGAGATTAAGATGATGATTCGCAGGTGACAAAGTGTTGGCAGAACCTCAGCTATACAATGATGTAAAAATATATACATGTGCAATCAAAAAATAATAAAAAGTAATGTTTGCAATAGTAACACTGCATTATAACATTTTGTAAGCTTCAAGTGCATCAATGAATATGTGTGTATACTATACCAAGTTCACCACTAAAATTTCAGTTCTATCTTTCACTATACCGCTGTCCCCTTTGTTCCAATTTCCTTTCCTTTGTCTTACTGTTGTTTATATTCTGGGCCCCACTAGACTGGTTTTGTCCATTTTACTTACTGTTATATTGTCCAACATTAATCAAATGACCTGACAACTGATGGGAGAGATACACAAGGACTTTACTCACATAAAAATCTTTTGTGGGACTATGAAAGATCCACCTGAAAGCCTTTGAATTATAGTTTGGGGTAGTGATTAAAATGTGGAAATCTTGAAGCTTGCTTGCCTGGATGTGAATCTAAGTTTGTCATCATACTGATGTCATGATCTTAGTAAATTTATTTGGTCACTCCCTGTACTTTAGCATTATGCTCTGCAAAAAAAAGGGGAGGCAGTTTCAAAGGGGATGATTAAATGAGTCAACGCATAGAAATTACTCGGGACAAATATTGAGTGTCCGATGCTACTAACTATATTACAGTAAGTGAATCTGTAACCTAATTTAGCGTCTGTTCCTGGCCAGATGAAGAGCTTACTATGAACTTTAGGTAGTCACGCAACTTCAGAAATGCAGTTTGAAACTGAATAAAACCAAGAAGTCAAGTTCAGTTTATTCTGGAGCAGCTGAAAAAGAATAACCCCAGTTTAAAGGAACAAAGTTTTCATCTCAGCGAAAGCAAAGGATTTGTCTCTAGATTACCTTAGGCCTATGGATGTATATCAACTTGATGTATCCCTTCAAAGATTTAAGTTTTATTTAGAGTCATGGTAAAATAATAAGATAATAAAAGAAAAAATAAGTAGTTAAAATGTAGGCATATAGATTTGCACTCCAAGCAGAGTTGATAAGTGCATTGAAACATATCCTGAGCTCCCTGGGTCTTTATTTATCTAATTAGATGGCTGGGTTGCATCATATCTAGAAATATCAGTAAAAGATTCTAGAGTATTGAAAGACATCAGAGAATGAAGGATACAAATAGTTTGCCATTTGGCAAACCGTACACACAGGGGCCAATCTTTAGACTTTGATATTTTTGTTTGTTTTGTGTGTAGGACAAAGATGTAAAGACTTAAGCCATTTCCAAGCTGCTTCCGGTTGTGATGTTATTTCAAGAAATACACCTTTAATGCACTTTATTTAAAACAGGTAATATTATAAATACAACATTTCTTAGCCATCACCGGGCACAAAAATGTTTTGTAATATCAAACCCATGAGGAAGGGAGTGGGTGAATTGCATAGATCACTCAATTGTCTTTTATTTACCAAAGTCTTAGTTAAAAAAAAATCTAAGAGGCATTTGAACAAAAATGTGATACAAAAATATATCAAAATTAATTTTGTATTGTTTATTAAAAATGAAGATTACAAGGATGTGTAACAGTTGTCATTGCTAAATGCTAACTATAACACTGGGTAGGTTTTAAAATGGTAATGCATTATCCTCACTCTTAATATATTCATATTGCTCTTCTAACTTTTTTTTCTCAAAACATTAGAATTGCTTTCTAATATTTCATGAACTTTTAGTTTCACAGTTACTTCTATCAATCATTTTACTGATTTTTGAGATAGAGCTTCATGCTTTCTCAGGCTTCCTACGTTAAAACGATCTGGGAAACAAACAGAAAAATTCTGAAAGAAAGACAATATGAGATATTAGTGAGGGCCTGAGAGGATTTTCTTTATGTTGAGGATATGGAATGTATGATGCTGATTCCAGATGTTCAGAAGCTTACTTCTGTGGTACATTCTGGATGCCTGAGCCTCTTGGAAAAACAAGCTTTTTATAAGTTAATGTAAAGTGCTATAGTGTCAGTATTTATTTTCTTTGTATTCAATGACCCAATGGTATGGATGCTTTCTGGTCCATAGTTTTCTATCAATTAAACATTGGTTAGCTAAATGTGAAGATAGAAAGTAAGCATCTTTGAAGCAGAAGGTTACAAAATCACACAAGAGCACTAGCCATTACAGAAATAGTAGGTATTAGAATGAAAAAAAAAAAAGTTGAGTTTAAGAGCAATGAAATGAAATGTCATTCCTGTGACCTCTACATCAGTGAAATTCACTGACCAGTATACCTGAAACCCATCATACTCAAAATGGTTTTGAGATCCTGATAGATGATTCAGACTATAAACTATCCCTCTCATATATATATATATATATACCATGTATATATATATATATATATACCATGTATATATCTCATATATATAGCTCCAAACGGTATCCTAATCTATAATATGCTTTTTTGTTCTCAAATAAGTAGACATAAAATTATGCAATTGCTAACTGATAGGTTGACTGTTAATTTTTTTTTGGAAGAAGAATTTGTATCATTTTGTCTTCATCCTTAATTCTTCAATTACTTAATGATTAAGGGTATAATAATTGATTATATCTCTCTGGGGGAGAAAAGGGCTTTAGTTTCTAGTACTTGTGAAATATAGAATCAAAATAATTTCAAAAGTCATTATATTTTAGTTATGACATGAAATAACTGATCTCTGTAACTCACTTATATCCCATAATCCAACCTGGTACTATATGTAGAAGTTATTTTTAGGTATGCAGTTTATCAAAAAAATAGCTATGTAATCTGTATTATTAGAAATACCACAGTATTCCCCAAAATCATTAAAAAAATCATTTTCCATTTCTGGTACGATGATGTGATGGCAGGACAAGTTGAGAATTCCTTGTTTTCTGTACTAACATAGTTTTCTTGACCCTTTGAAGACTCAACTAGAAATTTATTATGTCTTGAAATTTATTATGTCCTGTAAAGGGGAATAAAACCGAGTAGTAATTCTAGAAGTTTAGTAGGTTATTTCCAAACTTCCTACCTCTGATCCAAATATATTTCATCCTAATTCAAACCAATGAAGCAGAACTATCCTAGCTGTGAAATTGTATTCAATATACCGAGCTCTCTAGGAGACATTTAAAAAAAAAAAAAAAACTCTTAACATGTAAAAAAATAATAAAAACGGCATACTTCTATGCCAGAAATATGTAAAAGAAAAAAATGTAACCTGAGTGCTAACGAGATATAATAACTTGTCTCAAAATATTTCTGACATAGATAATCTTATTACAGTAGTCATGTGCATTTCCATTTACTTTATTTTATTCCTGCATTTCAGTTAATCACACTTGTCATAATTCTTTTAAATGTCCAGTGACATTGCAAGATAGTAATAATCATAGTTTTACTATGATTATTTTGAGTGTATGACAACTTTGAGTGTTTTACGAGTATTAATTCATTTAATAAGAAAGTTGTATGATTTTACATCAATTTTGTAGATAAACAGTATGAGGTAGAGAAAAACTAAGGAATATGCCGTAGGTCACACAGCTAATAAGCCCTGGGATAAAAGGAAAAAAAAGTAACTCTAGAAGTAAGTTTGAACTTAATTATCAGATAATTCAGTTCCATAATCAACACTCTTTAAAAAAAATATTACTTATGATTGAGGTAACAACGCTGGTTTACCAGATTGTATATGATTTAGGAGTATAGGTTCACACTTCTTCAGATGTATGTTACTATACCATGCCTACCACCCAAGCACCTGTAATCCTCCACCATAATTTGTTGGGCTTCTTCCCCACTTAGCTCCCCGCCTCACATGGGAACCTCAATTTTGCATCAAATACATCTGTCAAGTTCTTAACTTGATTTTGTCTGTTCCTTTGCTTTATTTCTTTGAATTCCACATGAGTAAGATTATTCAGTATTTGTCTTCTGTTTTTGACTCTACTTTAATCTGCATCATAGATGGCAAAATTTCATATTTTTTCATAGCTGAGTGGAAGTCCATTGTGCATACACACACACACACACACCATATACCGTTGTTTTTATCTACTCATCTGTTGTTGGGCACTTATCTGTTGTTGTCAGACCGTCACAATCGTGAATAATAGTGCTACAGTAAACACAGGAGTACATATACTGTCAGTGCTTTTGCAGTCTGTGCATATATACCTAGAAGTGGACTTGCTGGGCCTTATAGTGGCTCATTTGTAATGTTTTAAGAAACTGCAACATTGTTTTCCAGAGGGGATTAACCAGTCCTACCAACAGTGCAGATGTTCTTTTTTGTCTGCACCCTCATAAGCATTCTCGGTGGCGTCAGGCAGGAGATCATTGAGATTTTGATCTGCATTTTCCTGATGTCTAGTTATGGTAGACATTTTTCCATGTGCCCGTTGGCTATCTGTATGTCTTCTTTAGTAAAATGTATTTAGATTCGTCCACTTCCGATTGTATTATTTATTTTCTTGTTGAATTGTATAAATTTTTTGTAGAGCCGGGATATTAGCTGCTGATTAGATGTATGTTCTGCAGATATTTTCTCCTGTTCGACAGGCTGTAAGTCCATGCTCAGAACAGTGCTGTATTACAGTAATTTTGTGATTGAAGATACTCAAATATAAATTACAATTTCTGCATATCTTAATACATCCTTATTTCAAATGGGAAAGGCATCTAAAATTATTCCAATTTTTGACAAGAAAGGAGCAGACATGGTTTTCTGTTTTGTGATTAACTATTGAACAACTGAATTGTCTAGTGCAATTCAATTTATTTTATAATTGTTGACTATAGGTGGCATTACTGTTTAGCATTCTAAATGAATCCATATGGTCGAGAGAAAATCTGTACATGTTAAGTAAGTCAAATAAGGATTATTTCTTTATTGAGGGAATTTTTAAAAATTAATCTTGATGTGGTTGTAAATCGTAACTAATAAGTTGGAGCTAAGATTATCTGACGTTTTCTTTTATGTACTTTCCCCAGATTTCTGGGAGAGTTTTACTTTCAAAATCAATTTCATTGTTGTATGATTTACATACTAAAAAAAAAACCTTACACATTCAAGTGTATGACTATACATATGTAATCCATGGTAAGAAAACCTCAACTGCATTTTATGAATTGCTCGATGCTCACTGTGGCAAACTCTGAGCAAATATTTTGGGGCGCTAATCTGCAAGGTATTTGAAAATCATCAATATGATCCATCACATCAAAATGAAAAAGAAAACTCACATCATATTATTATAGATGCAGAATAGGTATTTAATAAAATCCAACTACTCATTCATGAGAAAAATCCTTAGTAAATGAGGAAGAATTGAACTTTCTGGACTTAATAAAGGCTATCTCCAAAAATCCTACAACTAACATACTTACTGGTGAGAAACGCAAAGCTTTCCCACTGAAGTCAGACATGAAGTAAGGACATCTGCTGTCACTACTCTTTTCTAATATTTCTCTGGGAGTTCTAACTACAGCAGAAGATAAGGAAACAAAAAGTATATAGCTTGGGGTAAAAAATAAAACTGTCTTTGTTCATAGAGAATATGACGGTTAATGTAGAAAATCTGAAATAAATTGACAGACTCCTAAACCGAATAAGCAATTTCAGTAACATTGCAGGATATAAGGTTAAAGTACAAAATTCAACTACTTTTTCCCTGTACGGTAGTTAACAAGTGAAATATGAAATTAAGACACAGGTATCATTTGCATAACACTTCCCCAAGTGAAATTAATAAGTATAAAACTAGCTATATATGTATATATATGTATATATGTATATATATATATACACACACACACAAGATCTATATGAGAACTGTGGAATTCTGATGTACAAGTCAAAGAAACAAATAAATGGAGAGATATTCCAAGTTCATGAATAGGAAACCATAATTTTGGCAAATACCAGCTATTCTCAAGTTAATCTGTAGATTCAATACAGTATCAGTCAGAATACCTACAGACTATCTGTGGATATCAACAAATTCTAAAATTTATATGGAGAGGCAAAAGACCCAGATTCACTAATATTGAAATATAACAACAAACTCAGGTGTGGGATATAGTCTTCCAAAGAATTTATTCATGAAAACCTCAGTTTTCCTTTTGGGGCCTTTCAAGTAATTGGATATGGTCCATCGAGATTATTGAGGATAATCGCCTTTTACTCAAAGTCAATGAGTGTCCGTGTTAAACTATATGCACAAAATGTTTTTACCACCACCTAAGTTAGTGTTTATCCGCTAACTTGATACTACAGACTAGCCAAATTGACACATGAAACTAACCATCACAATTGGATGTGTATTTTCTAAATATCCCCCTAGTAGTCTGTGACTTGTTTTTGTTTTCCTATAGTATCTTTCAAAGAGAATTTTTAATCAGAAATTTCAAAAAAATATTTTTTTTAAATTTTACTTTTTTTTTCTTTTTATTTATTTATTTATTTATTTATTTATTTATTTATTTATTTATTTATTTATTTATTTATTTTACCGGGATTCACCCCCCCCACCCTCCCTGACCATTCCCCCTCTGTCCCGCCCCCCCACCCCGAGTTGTAACCATTTGGTGTCTGTCTTTATCTTTTTAACTTGTTTCTGCTAATGTGATTTCTTTTAGGTGTGTC